>JAWWEE010000002.1:5019371-5037911 GCA_035221455.1 Xenops minutus
GGATAAACCAACTGAGGTGAGGATCCATAGCATCATCCCTAGGGAATGTTGGGGTCATGGGATGCTCCCCTCATTCCATAAAATTCCATAATATTTAATCAAATCTAATAACAACACCTTTAGGATTCTGAAGGATAAAACACACCTTTGGCTGGGCTGGGGGGGTGGCTCAGGAGGTGCTTCCCCATCTTCACACCCCACGTTCTCCCCTTCTCCTCCTGTGGGGCAAAATAACACCAAATGAGAGCTTAGCTGGCAGGAAAATGGGATTTTCCTTGGGGCAGGATTTGGGATTTCATGGAAACCAGCCCTGCATTGTGCCCAGGGAACATCCCACTCAGTCAGGAAGAGAATTGGAATTTTCATGTTTAATAAAAGAGTCTTAACCTGTCCCACTTCAGAAGGGACACTGAAAAGAGGGATTTTTGGGTTGGATTTTTAGATGGTTTTTAACACTGTGGGTTTGCCCCACTCCCTTTTTCCCATGGGATTTGAGGCTGAGGGTTTCCCTCTGCAATCCCAGCAGGGTGCAGGGATTTCATTTGATATCAATGTCATTAATTCCTTTGATATTTAATCCCAACGGGAGCCACGAACACAACAAGAAGCAGGGAAAAGTCACATATTGACATTCCCAGCATGGAAAACCCGGCACTTTCTGGTTTTATTTTGTGTTATATTTGTAAATATTCCGTATTTCTTTTCCAGGGAGAACCCACAAAGTGTTTATAAATTATTTCTTCTCTTCTGTTTTAACCCAAAACGCTCCCATGGATGTGTTTTGGTGAAACAGAAATGATTTGGATCAATTCACTTGTGTTTTGTTACGGTGTAAATATTCCTAAATCCATTAAATAAAGGGGGAAAACCATTGGAAAAGGGCTTTATTTCCTTATTAAAATCCTCTTTTTCACTGCAGGCTTTGAATTATGTTTGATGGGCTTTTGTCACTGTGGAGCTGCTGCCAAATCACTCTGGAAACAACAAATACATTGATTTTTTTCAGCTAAATTTACCAATTCTTCCATAATAATCTGAGCAGGAGAGGCAGGAAGCACACAAGAATTCCAGAGCCAGGAGAAGAGGGGAAAACCACTCCAAATCATCCCAAATATTGGGCTTTTACCCCCCAATTCCATGCCACTGGAATTCCAACATTCCCGACCTTTGTGTCTTTCCAAAGCTCCTGGATCACTTTTATCCCGTGGTTCATTCCCAGGCTCCTCTGAAATCCCACTCCTCGTGGCCACAGCTCCTGTAAGGAAAGGCTTTGGAAGGAAAGAGCCAGCCAAAAACCCAAAAATCCCAAATCCAAACGGCCCTGGGGTTCTTTGGGAAGGCTCTCCCAGTTTTATAAACCCTCTCCAGTGGGAATGAAATCCCATTCCAAGGGCACAAAGGCTTTTTTTTTGGGGAATGCTGACTGGACTCCTGATGGTCCTGCAGATTAAAGGGAAGTGCTTGGACTCAGAAATGATTTAGGGATGTTCTTTCCTGCTCAAATTAATTATCCTTAATCAATTCCCTTCGTTCCTGCTGGCAAAGCCAAAGTGACACCCGGTGGGAAGAGCTGAAATACTCCAGGGAAATCGGGATTTTCAATGGAGAAGAGACATTCCCTCCTGGATTTCCAGTTAATCAGAGATAATAGAGGAAATCCTGATCATCATCACCAGGGGGCAGGAGGCAGCAGCCTCCAGAGGGTATTCCTTACCCTCTGGATTCCTCCACAAGGATTTCCCACCCTCTGGATTCCTCCACAAGGATTTCCCACCCTCTGGATTCCTCCAGGAGGTTTTCCCACCCTCTGGATTCCTCCACAAGGATTTCCCACCCTCTGGATTCCTCCACAAGGATTTCTGTACCCTTTGGATTCCTCCAGGAGGATTTCCCACCCTCTGGATTCCTCCAAGAGGATTTCCTTACCCTCTGGATTCCTCCACAAGGATTTCCTTACCCTCTGGATTCCTCCACAAGGATTTCCCACCCTCTGGATTCCTCCAAGAGGATTTCCCACCCTCTGGATTCCTCCAGGAGGATTTCCTTACCCTCTGGATTCCTCCACAAGGATTTCCCACCCCTTCCACCTTCCTAAACCAACCTTCAATGCCATTCCCAAATGAAGATGAATAAGATTCCCAAAGCACAGCCCTGCTGCAAACCTTCACCAAACCCTAAATATGGCACAAATCATTCCAGACAAATCCAAAATCCCACTTTCAAGAAATCCCAGGAATTTCCACCCACAGGAGAAACATGAACCAACTGCTTTGCATTTCCCATGGAGCAAATCCAGCCTTCCCAAAGGCAGGCTGGGAGTTGAAAGCAAGGCCTGGCAATAATAAGCAAGGCTATTTCCCACCATTCCTGCTGTTCCCATGCCAGAATCCCTGGGAATATCCCCTGGGAATATCCATATCCCCCCTGGGGTTACCTTCTCCTGAGGGTCTGGAGCGTTGCCTCGATGCCTTTGTGGAGGGTTGCCTAGAGATCCTTGCAGGGTTTTCATTCTGGCAGGATAAAACAAATAAAAGCCCAGCTATTTATACAACAATCATATATATATATATTTTATTTACAAGTTATAAATATAAATATATATTTATTCTACAAAAATCACAGAATTGCAGCTAAAATTTACTGCCACCTGTTGCTTTTTCCCCCCTCTGTTTCTCCTGCACTCAAAACATTCTCCTGTTTTCTTCCAATTCTTCAGGTTGGGGTTTTTTTTTATCCCTGGATAAATCCCAACTTTTCCTTTTAAATGGTGAGATTTCCTCAGTGCCAAACCAACTTCCAAAGGGGAATTAGGAAGATCCAACCCTCGTGGATCTCCTTGGAGGTGGCAATTCCTTGGAGGTGCCAATTCCTGGGCAAGGAGCAAGGCTGGAAGTTGGGAAGCACCCCCTTTGGGATGAGATCCCAGCATTCCCAAGGGATTTGTCTAGGCCCAAAGGAATCCAGAGGGAAAGTGTAAAGGAGGATTCCTGCCAGCCCAGCAGAACTCCTGGATTTGGGAGCAGGGTGGGAAACACATTCCCAATATTTTTGTTTCACTCTTCCCAATGGTCCCAGAGCGCTTTGGCTTGGAAAAGACCTCAGAGCTGCTCTCCCAGCATCCTGGGAAAACCAGTCTGCATGGAATTCTGCATGGAATTCTGCATGGAATTCTGCATGGATGGAATGTTTGGAATGCCACATTCCCATGTGGAGAGAGGATCCAGCATCAGGAACCTTTCCATGGGTTCATTGGCACTTTTAAAACACGAGAAAAGAATGTTTTCTGATGCTTCCAAGCCCCTCCAATGCAGCAGCTCCACTGGCATTTCTTAATTAGTAGGAGCAATTAAGTCTGGGGACAGAAATGTAATGGAATGAGCCTGGAAAACTCCTTTTTTCCTGATTAGACCCACAGGAGGAATGTTTGCATTCCCAGCAGGAATGAAGTGGGCAGGGAGAATGTATGGAGATGAAACACACCAGGAAAGGGCAATTGCAGGGCTTAGTGGGGGAAATATCAATCAATTAGCATTAATTTAGTCTGCAAAATAAACCCAAAAAGATGGGGAAAATCCCTCTTTTCCCAGCCTAAGTTTCACTGATGGATTTCTAATACACAAGGGGGTCCTTCCCAGCAGATTTCCAGGGAATGATTCTCCCTGCTGGCTTTTTGAATCACAGAGTTTCTTTAGCTAATCCAAACCAAACTCCAAAAGCAACAGAAATTCCTTAGGGCTGATTTGGAGGCTGCTCCAAGTGCCCAGTTTTCCAGAGCAATAATAGAGACTAAATCAAATTCCTTCTGCAAGTGGCCCAAGGTGAGAGGATATTGCAAAAAAAGCTTTAGCCAAGACTTTCAGCAGCCCCAGGAAACAGAGGAAAGACTTTTCCAAGGTGTTTGGCCTCGGGGAGAAATGCCAAACCTGCTGCACTTCCACCTCAAGAGGCAGCTGGATTATTTAGGAGGTCCCAAAAAAAAGCCACTTGAAATCAGATTTTTTTAACCTGAGATGGACTGAGAGGGACCAAAACATCCCAAAATGAGCAACACAAGAGGCAGCCTGGAGGCAGTGCCATGTGTTGGCCAAATGTCTCTTAATTCCCATTTCTCCTCGCTTTCTTCTGGCTCCAGAAAATTAGGGATACCCTTGGGGTGAGTGCTGCACATAGAGTTGGTTCAGGGGCAGAAAAATGCAGTTAGATTTTTAAAAAAATAACAATAAAATAAGGCAAGCTGTGGAAATTTAAGTGGGTTTTGAAGGCTGGCTAATCAGCAGCAAGAGAAATTAAGGCTTGGAGGAATAGAGAATATGATGATGATTATTATTATTATTAATATTCCTGATTTTTTAGGAGCAAAGCCAGGAACTCAGCTTTGTGAAGCTGACTAAAAGCAACCTGAACTGGCTGGGTTTCTGAAGTAAAGGCAGAGAAAAGGACAAAAGGTTCACCCTTGGGGCAGAAAAGAGGGGGGGGCTTGGGAGATGCTCCCTCCAATTGTGCCCCTCGTGTTGTGGTGGATGTATAGATACTCTGTCAATGTATAGATATGGAATACAGCCAGAAAAAGATGAAGGGTGGTGCTGAAGGTTGATTACTCCTGCAGCAGAGACCCCCCAACCTGAGCCAACCTTTGCCACTGGGGGAAGTTGTTTCCCCTCCTTTAAACTCATTCTTTTCGCTTCCACAGCTCAAAAGGAGCTCCAGTGGTGAAATAAGGGCCAATCCCTGGCTACAAAGGCATCCACCTCCAATTATTCCCTGCTGGAATTCCCTTTATCCCACTTTGTGCAGCCCCCAAATCCACATTTTAATGTCCCTTCTCTCCTCCCCAAGGATGAGGAACCTTCTGCCCTGCCCTGCTTTGCCAAGAGGGTGTTTTCAGCCCCTGCTCCTCCACCAGAAAGCAGAGGCAGGACTGTCATCCAGAGCTCATTCCCAAGCCTTGGAATCACTCCCAAGCCTTGGCATCATTCCCAAAAGCTCTCAGAAGAAGGGAAATGAAATGTCACTGCCCCCAAAGTATGATTTGAGCACGGGGAGAGTTTGGGCTGAGGCTCAGAATTGTCAAGAACCCCCCAGTTTGCAGGGAGTTGAACTTGGCCTGGAATATTTGCTTTGGGCTATAAAAAAAATCCCCTCTTTTATAAACTCTGCCTCCAAGTGCCAGTGATTTAAAAGGTTTGCTTGGATTTGAGAGGAGGAAGAGCCCTAGCTTTGTCATGTCCTGGGGATGACAGGCTGATGTCAGTGGGTGCAGACACTCCTGCTAGGCTTGGGGTCCTGCCTATTTTTCAGTTCAGGTTTAGCTTTAAGTTTGGCTTTAGGTGAAGCCACTGAAGTGTCTCCCTGTAAAGATTTAGCCACGTGGCTCCCTAAATTCCCTAGACTGCCTCAGGTCAGCAGGAAGCAGCAGCTGGAGACACAGAGGCCCTTCTTGTTCTCCTTCCAAAGCAGTAACTCGTGGCAAAGTGGGAAAATAAAGGAAAGGAATCCCACAGCTTTCCAGGGAAAACTCCGAGGAGGAAGGAGAAAAGGGCTTGGAAACACATGAGCTTTAAGACCCTTTCCAAGGCCAAATCACACTCTGGGAACTTGGAACCACGAAATAATTTTGCCTGGAGTACCCAGAGTGACACAAAGGAAACAAAACCTGGGAAATGAGATAAATTGAGTGGATTTTTTTGGTTTTCCTGGTCCAAGCTCAGAGAAATGTTTAATACAAGCCCTTGACCCGTGTAATCCCCAGCCCTAAAACCTGTCACCTGCCTACCTTTCATCCAAGCAATCCTTTGGGAGACTCCCAAACCCTTCCAACATGCAGGGATTTTCCACACTAACCTCATTTTCAGGCTGGCACTTGCTGTCTTTGGTTGCTCTCTGTGTTTTCCTCAGCGTGGGCTCCTCAGAATCCAGAGGCTGTGGAAGAAAGAAAGGGACTCAAAGGACCCAGCATGACCAAAATGAAGGTCCCCTCCTAAGAGAAGCATCTTTGGGACAAGGCATGGAGGGACAGGACACAGGGAATGGTTTCCCACTGCCAGAGGGCAGGGGTAGATGGGATATTGGGCAGGAATTCTTGGCTGGGAGGGTGGGCAGGTCCTGGCACAGGTTTCTCCATCCCTGGAAGTGTCCAAGGCCAGGCTGGCCAGGGCTTGGAGCATCCTGGGCTGGTGGAAGGTGTCCCTGCCCATGGCAGGGGGTGGCATTGGCTTCCCATTCCCATTCCCATTCCCATTCCCATTCCCATTCCCATTCCCATTCCCATGCCATTACCTTGCTCTCTGCTTTCTCCTTGCCATGTTCCCGGGCATGCTGCTCCTCCTTGTCCCTGGCTCTGTCCCTGTCTCTGTCTCTGCCCCTCTCTTTGTCTTTCTCCCCTTCTCTGTCCCTGCCTTTCTCTTTGTCCCTTCCTTTCACTCTGTCCTTTTCTCTTCCCCCCTCGTGTTTTCTCTCTCTTTCTTGGCCTTTAGGTTGGTCCACGTCCTCTTCTTTTCCTCTGCTTTTTTCCACCTCTCTTCCTTGCTTGGTTGTCCTATTTTTGCTCCTTTCCCTTTCTTGTTTCTCTCCTCCCCTCGAGGAGTCTCTTTCGTGGTCTTTGTGCTTCTCTTTATTTTCCCTGTGTTTCTCCCCTTCCTTTTCTCGGCCCTCTTTGGGTTTGCTGTCTCTGCTGGAGCTCCTCTCTTTGATTTCAGCCTCTCTCCTGCTCTAAAAAGGACAAGGAAACGCTCAAAATTAACTTCACCCAAGGTAAAAACACCAATAAACCCTGGTGCCCCCCTAAAAAAAAATGCAAATTGTACCTCTCTCTCCCTGTGGCTTTTTGGTTCTTCTGCTCTGGCCTCTTTGCTCTCCTTCTCCCGAGCTTTGGAGGAGAGAGTTTTTCCTTTGGGATCAGCTTTTTCCCCAGCCAAGACCCTTTTCACAGCAGCATCACTGGAGAGCTGCAAGGACAGGGAAACACCATGGAAATGAGTCAGGTCTCCCAGGAAAAGCCTCTTTTCCTGCCTCTGGAATCCACGTGGCCTGGGGATTGGGGTTTTTAGTTCTGGGTTGGTTGTTGTTTTCATAAATGAAGCTCATTTTTCTCTGCCTCAGAAACATTCAGGGGCTCATGGAATGGGTGAGTGGTGGGGTTTGGATCATGGATGCTTGTGAGGACAGAGGTGGGGTTTGGATCATGGATGGGTGGGAGGACAGAGGTGGGGTTTGGATCATGGATGGGTGGGAGAACAGTGGTGGGGTTTGGATCATGGATGGCTGGGAGGACAGTGGTGGGGTTTGGATCATGGATGGCTGGGAGGACAGTGCTGGGGCTGTGGAGCACTTTGGGAGAACGAGGGAATGTGACTTTCTCCTGATCTGACACAACCCTGCCTTCCAAGCTGCCCCTTCCATGGATGAACCCTTCCCTGTGCAAGCAGCACAAGGAGCAGGAGAACAGGGCTGGGGCAGGGAGAGAAGGGCTTTCATCCTCACCAATCCTTTGGGCTGCAGGACCCATGGATGGCTCTGGGAAACACGGAATGCTGTGCTTTGTGCCCTGTGTGGAGTGAAACACCTGCTGCTGGGAGACAATGGTGCTTTTACCAGCTCCCCCCTCTGGAAGCTCCAGTCTTTTTCCTAATGAAACAACTCCAACCTCAACTCCTTGGAAAACTCCCCCATGATCCCAGCATTTTCCCTGCTCTCTGTGGGTGGCCAAAGGTGGCCTGAGGAAAGCTGAGCCTTTGAGTGCTCCCCCAGGGGCTCTGCTAAACTGCAGCCAAAGGGCTGCCCATGGGGCCTTGGCAGGAGCTGCTGCTGCTTCCCAAAGCCCAGCTGAGCAAACACCCCCTCCCTGGCTCTCCAGAAGCCAGGCTGGCTTGGGAAGAGGCAGGAAGGGCAGTGGGATGGATCCCATGTCCCTGTCACCTCCCTTGGTGGCAGGGAATTGGCTGAAGGAGGAGAAAAAGGTCTTTGGTTTTGTGGCACAGCTGAAATGGCTTTAAAGCTCGGTGGGGTTGGGTTTGGGAATGTTTCCCGTGGGAGTGTTGGGAAGAAAATAAATCCAGGGTGTTTTGGCTCGGGGGAGGGTGAAAAAACCCGGTGGGCATTTCCTTCCTGGTGCTGGTTTTCCCTGGAATAATCTTCTTATGGTCTCTGAGCAGCGTGGCCCCACTTTGCTCTCTTTTTATGGCATTCCTGGCCTTTTCCTGCCTTTTTGCACCGTAGGAAACTCCTGTTTAACTCCTGGTAACCTGAGAGGTTTCAGGAGCTGCAGCACCAGAGGCTCTGCTGGCTGAACGTGTGAGGGAAGTCGGAGGAATTCTTTGGGAGCTGGGAATGTGGCCATGGGCAGGGGAGGAAGGGAAGGGCTTCAGGGAACCAGGAGTGCCTTCACATCCCCTGCAGCTCCCACGGGGCAGCACAACTTGTTGCTGCTTTCAAGACCTGCCCAGAGAAGCTGTGGCTGCCTCTGGATCCCTGGAAGTGTCCCAGGCCAGCTTGGACAGGGCTTGGAGCACCCTGGGCTGGTGGAAGGTGGGGTGGGATGAGCTTTGAGGTCACTTCCAAGCCAACTCTATGGTTCCATGGTTGTTCTCTTTCATCTCCTGCTGTCCTAAACACTTCTCCAGCTCCTTCCCAGTCTCCAAACTCTTCCTCCTTCAGTGTGCCAGCCCCCCTTTTCCCTCAGGTTGATGCTTTCCTCATTGATCCTTTCCCTTAGGAGAAGCCAGTTGCTTTGGGAGCATCCAGGACGAGGGAGAGAGACCTGGTGGCCAAAGAAATCGAGAGGTCTCAGGTGTCCATCCAAACCCTGTGCCAGAACGCCTTAGCCCTTGGCAGGATCGTGGATTACATCCAGGAGGACATGGATGCCATGAAGAATGAGCTGGACATGTGGAGGCAGGAGAAGAGGCAGCACGAGGAGGCCCTGAGAAGGGAGCAGAGGTCAGTGCACCCCGGGAAAGGTGGGATTGGCTCAGGAGACATTCCTGGGATTGGCTCAGGAGACATTCCTGGGATTGGCTCAGGAAACATTCCTGGGATTGGCACAGGAGACATTCCTGGGATTGACTCGGGAGACATTCCCGGGATTGGCTCAGGAGCCATTCCTGGGATTGGCACAGGAGCCATTCCTGGGATGGGCTCAGGAGACATTCCCAGACTTGGTTCAGGAGACATTCCTGGGATTGGCTCAGGAGCCATTCCTGGGATTGGCTCAGGAAGAGCTTTGCTCCCATTTCAAAGCCCATTTCTCCCAGTCCCTGCTGTGGGTTGGGATTTCACGGGTGTTTGAGAGTGTTCCAGTCCCATCAGCCCAATTTCCTGGGATGTGTAGGCAGCAGAGCTGGAATGTTGGGTCCTCTGGGAGCCTCC
The DNA here is from genome assembly GCA_035221455.1 of Xenops minutus. Taxonomy (NCBI): domain Eukaryota; kingdom Metazoa; phylum Chordata; class Aves; order Passeriformes; family Furnariidae; genus Xenops; species Xenops minutus. Next base: position 5,028,735 of record JAWWEE010000002.1, read on the forward strand.
CATGGTTTTCTTCCCACAACTGGGTGAAGAGCTGAGAGACAACGTGGATTTTGGCTCAGACCTAGGGGGGGATCCCCAAATCCCAGCCTGCTCTTCCATGGATTCAGGGGAGCTGTGGGAGCAGAGTCCTTGGCCTTCCTTGTCCCACCTCTGTGCCTTCAACACTCCTTGAGGACACTCCAGCCCTTCCAGCTGCATGTCCTCTGCTCCCAACTGGGAAGGAGCCATCAGCATTTATTCCTGGAGCTGCAGTTCAGCATTCCAGAGGATTGGCAGAGTTAGGGAAGGGCCACTTTGCTTGGGTTATCCCCCTTCCCTTCCAGGCAATCCCTGTGGAGGATTATTCCATTCCCTCTTGGAATGGCATTGCCTGTCCTGGCAGCACCTGCTGAGGCTCAGGGTGCTCCAAGCCCCATCCTGGCCTGGAACCCTTCCAGGGAAGGGGCAGCCACAGCTTCTCTGCTCCTTCTCTGAGCATTTTGAGCAGAAGAACTTCCAGGGAGCCAAGAAGTGCTTTTTTTTTCTTGTGGACATCTCCCCTGTGCAAGATTCTCCCTTAGCCACGTTATTCCCTTTCTCTTTGTGCTTCTTCTTCCAAACTTTCTCCCAGGCAAATGGGGAACAGCAGAAAGGCCAGGTTGGAAGGGGCTTGGAGCAAGCTGGGCTGGGGGGAGATGGGATGGAACGAGTCCCTCCCAACCCAAACCTCTGGGGGATCCGCTGATGCCACGAAACCCTTTGCAATGGACCTTTTTGGAGGGTTAACCCCCCTGTTTGCAACACCCCCTGTCCTGCTGTGTGTTGCAGTGTCACAGACAGTGCCTTGGAGCCCCTGAAAGCTGAGCTGGCTGAGCTGGAGCAGCTGATGAAGGAGCAGCAGGACAAAATCCGCGCCGTCAAAGCCAACATCTTCAAGAACGACGAGAAAATCCAGAGGATGGTGCTCAGCATCAACCTGGCTGCAAGGAAGTGAGGAGGAGGAGGGAGAGGAGAAGCCTCCAAAAGCCTTGGCACTGACTGACTCACTGACATTCCTACAAAAGCAAAACCTCAAATCCCAAACAGCAGCTGCTCCTGGTTGGGATCTGAGAGGTTTCGGGGCCGGAACCCTAAAAGGGCTGTTTGCAAATGTCATGGCGTGGAGTTTTAGGGGTGCAGATTGGGCAGGCCAAGATGATACTCCCCAGAATGCTCAGGTTGTACAGCTATTAAAACCCTTTGTTTGTTTGTTTGTTGAAATGGGAGCTGCTGTTTCTCCTTTCCCACGTCTCCAGAGCCCTCTTTCCCTCCTCGTTCTCATCTCCACCGAGGGATGCCATAAAGGGCTGTTAAACAATTCTTCCCCCCCCTTCCTGCAGGTCAGAAGGTTCCAGAATCCTGCCCAGAGCCACCAGGACTGGGATGAGGACCAGGTGAAACTGCAATTTGAGCATCTCCACGGCAGGGAGCTGAAGTATTTTATCTGCACAGGTGTTAATTCCATTTTTATTGCATGTGTTCATTTGGAAAGGATTAATTTAAGGACCTGTTTCCTCCCCGGTGCTTGTCCTGGTGACTTTTTCCATGGGATATTTTTTTCCCCAGTTGAGCTGCAGATGGCTGGAATGTTTTCCTCAATGATCTCTGGGCTGTTCTGCCCAGGAGAGCCTGGCTTTAGGGACTCCTAAAGCTGCCAAGAGTGTTTGTGGGGACACAACTTGGGCAGAGCTTTAGTCCCCTGCAAGGCTCTTCCCCCTCATTTTCCTGCTTTGAGTGGTGTTTCTGTGGGGGGTTTTTTGGGAGGTTTTTCTTTCTCTAAAACCCCCACCAAATGGATCATCATCATGTGAGTATTTAGGAGATCAAAAGCACACATTTGAACACATGGGAGGTTTTGCTTTGAGGGGGTTTGGAGGGGCTGGAGAGGAATTTGGGGGCCTGTGAAGGGACAGGAGGAATGTTTTGTTCTCTTCTTCCCAGCCTGGGACTTTTTCGGGGTGTTTGCCACTCCAGTTGTCCTGTTTCACTCCCTGAAGGGAAAAGGGGGTCAGGATGTGCCCCAGAACCCCCAGTGAAAGCTTTGGTGCTCACTTTGCCCTTTCAATTCTTGGATTGCAAACTGCTGCATTGCTCAGACTCCTGCCTGGCTGGCCTTTGTCCCCACGAGCCCCCGAGTCCCTTGGAGCTTCCCCTTGGGGGCACAGAGGGATTTGTCCCTGTCCCCAACCTTTGTCACCCCCTGGAGGGTGCTGTGGGAGCAGCAATGGGCTGCTCTGGGTGTTCTCCAGGGATTTCAGCCCTGCCCTGGGTTACACAGCCCTGAAATCCCACCTTTTCCTTTCCAACCACCCTAATTCTGTCCCTGTCCCTTGCCTGGTGACACGAGCCACTGGTGGGAGTGACTGTCCCTTCCCAGGGTGGACAACTGGGGACTGGAGGCACTGCTGTGGCTCCTGGGAGACCTTAGGAATGACTTCCTGCATCCTTATCCACCCTTTTTGGGCAGCTTTCTGCCCCAAACACCAGAACTGCCAGCCCCTGCCCTCCACCTTGGCATTGGGAATAGTTCCCTGCCCTCCACCTTGGCATTGGGAATAGTTCCCTGCCCTCCACCTTGGCATTGGGAATAGTTCCCTGCCAACCCCTGCCAAGGATGAAGCTGGAAGGTGAAACAAGAGGTGAGAGCCCCAAAAACCAGGAGTTTCATGGAAAAAAAAGTGATCCTGGGCTGGATTTTCCAGTGCTGTCACTTCCTAAGGGAAAGAAAGAACTGCTGAGGCCCCTCCTGGAGGATCCATTTCCTGGGAACTCCTTTGGATGGCTGTGAAATCCATACAATTTTCCCTCTCCCAGCTGGGAAACCCCAGCCAAGCTGCTTTGGGGCTGCCCTGGGTTAAAGAAACGCTGGTAAAAAGAATTCCCAACACTTCCAGGGCCATGTAAATCCACACCTGGAGGGCTGTCAGGGAGGATTTTCCCTGGGGAAAATCCAGTGGAGAGGGAGAAGGCAAGGCACAGCTCCCAAATCCCTAAGGAATGCCATTCCAGAGGGAGAGAGCAGCTGGAAGTGTGGGAAGCTGGGAGTTCAGCTAAGCAGATTTCCTGGAGGAAACACACATGGAATGCCATTGCTCCCAAAGTGCCTCTCCTAGAGGTTTTCCCCTCCCAAAATATTCCTCCCTGGAAAAGTAAATTCAATGGATGCAACCAGGAGAGGACCAGGCTCCCTGGGAGGGCTTTGGCACCAAGGGAAGCTCTGAAAAGCAATTTTGGGGGGGTTTCTTCATGACAATCTGCACTAATTAAGAAATGAGGGTGTCCCAATAGCCTGGGTGGCAAAGGGTGTGGAAAATCCAACTAATCCTTGGCTGGATTATTTATATATATTTATAAATATATATATATATTTACCAGCCTGGGTTAGTAAAGGGAATCACATTCCATAGCCTTGGATTCTGGCAACAGCCAGGTGCTGGTGCCTGTATTATTTTTATTTGTATTTTGGTTTAGATTTGGATTCTTTTATATGTGGATTTTTTATATTTGGATTTTTTAATAGTTATTTGGTTCTTTTTTTTTTAATTTGCTTCTGCTCCCAGGATTTGGGTTGTATCTGTGATTTCAGGGATTTAAGGAGCTTCTCCTTTCCTTCCCCCACCTGATCCCGTGCAGGAGCTGAACTGGATGATCCTTGTGGCTCCCTTCCAGCTTGAGCTATTCCCCAATTCCATAGGCTGTGTTTATCCCAGTTGGAATTGGGATCCTACAGCAGAATCCACACTCCACATACCCATGGTCAGGACCCAAGGAGCAAATTCCAGCAATCCTGCCCTTTTTTTTCCCCTCAAACTGCTCCTTTTCAGGCCCATTTGCAGCATCATTAACTCCCAGGACTCCCAGCATCCCTCCTGTTGCCACCCTTGGGATTCCAGCCCTAAGGATGGACGTTGGGATGAATTCTCCTCCCATCCCTCATCCCTTTTCCCCAAATTCCCCAGGAAAACACGGAGCTGTGCTGAAACTGGGGGGGGCTGAGGGATCTCCCCCTGCCTCTCCTCCTCCAGATGAATTTCTCACCAGGGCAACTTCACTTTGGAGTTCACCAAAACTCCAAACCCTTGGCTTGGATCCAGGCAGGGAGAAGTTTTATGGACTGAGCTAAGTGTGAATTAAATTGCTGCTCCTGGCTTTTCTTTTTCCCCACCCCCTTTTCCTTTCTTTCCCTTTTTCCCTCGCCTGGGACCCTCTGGCCCACCTTTTTCCTGCTGCCTGGTGGGTCTGGGAGGGATTTGGAGGGATTTAGAAGGTGTGGTGCCTCTGGCAAAGGGCGTTGAAGGTGGTTGTGGTGGCAGGACTGACCACAGCTTCAACACCAGGGATAAATAATTGTCCTTTCCAGTCCCTTGGAATGTGACACCCTCCCAAAATGTCCTTTTTATCCAGGAAGCAGAGGGAGAGGGGGGTGCATTTCCCTCTCAGTCTGGCACTAAATGCAACACCCCTGGCTTAAATCCAAGCAGTGGATTGACAGGAATTCACCCCTCAGCCATGTCCAGGCGTGGCAGAGCTTCTCCCATGGCATGGGAGGTGGGAAGGATCATGGAATGCTCTGGAAGCAGGAGCAGGGTGGTGGGGACATGTCCATGTGCCCTGGGAAAGGGACTCTCCAGGTCCTTTCTGGGCTGGTGGGGGATCCAGCACCTCGTTTTCAGAAGTGGGATGGGGCAATCCCTGTTTTCTTTGGAAAACCAGGAGCAGGACAGGGGGGAGGTGGGGGGATGTGCTTGCTCAGGAAGGGCAGTGAGGAATGTTAGGGAATGTGGAGGGCTCCTCTGGAGCGCTGGGAGGAGTTTGCTTTGCTTAATTAATTAATTGATCAAGTCATTTTAGGGTTTTCTTGTCGCTTCAGGGTTTGGAGCTGGAGGAAAAGTCCTGCCCAAGGAGCAAGTCAGTGTGTATTGGCTGTGTTGGAAAATTGGCTATTTTTAGCCACTGGGAGCCTCCTCCTCCTCCTGGAGGCTCCAATTTCCATGTGGATTGGTTTCCAGGCAGGGTGGGAGCAGCTCTAAAGGCCACCCATGGATAACACACTGCTGGCCATGGGGGGAAAGGGGACAACCCCACCTGTCCTGGCCCTTTCTCCTTCCTGGGGGTGGCACGGCCAGGGAAGGGGGATGGCAGTGCTGTCCTCCAGGCCAGGGAGCCAGCAGGACACAGATCCTCTGGATCCACTGCCTGGTGCCACTCAAACAAGCCTTTGGGAGCAGTCCCTGGACCTCAGCTCCAGGCAGCACTGGCTGGTTGGTATTAGCATGGCATAATTCAGGCCCAAAGGGACCTCAGGAGGTCTTCTGGTCCAACCTTCTGCCTTCACACTCTGTAAGAGCATCAACACCCATAAATGTGGGACAACACAGGGCTTAAAAGGAGGCATTTGAGGAGAGCTGAAGGAACCTCGAAGCACGAGCCATTCCAGCTTTGTTTTCCCTCGTTATCCATGACTTTATTGCTCTGCTTTGTCCCAGTACCAGAAATAAACACTGCTGCCTCCAGAAGGGATGCAGGAGCTGCAGAGCTGTCCCCAGATGGAATGGGGTGAGTGGGGCTGCTTGAGCCGCCTCGGGGTGGGAGAAATCTGGGATGAGAACCCAAGGAAGGAATTCCTGGCCTCAGCTTTGCCTTGTCCACAAATTCTGGAATTCCCATCCATCCCAATCCCATTTGGATGTGCCAGCAATTCCCATCCATCCCAATCCCTCTTTGGATCTGCCAGCAATTCCCATCCATCCCAACCCCATTTGGATCTGCTGGCAATTCCCATCCATCCCAATCCCTCTTTGGATCTGCTGGTGGGCAAAGGGGCTGGGTTCGATTTGTGGATGGTCCTCTGTGTTGCCCAAATGATAACTGATAAATGATAACTGATAAATGATAAAGGATAATTGATAAATGATAACTGATAGATGATAACTGATAACTGATAAATGATGATAGCTGATAAAGGATAACTGATGATAACTGATGAAGGATAACTGATGATAACTGGTAACTGATAAAGGATAACTGATAAATGATGATAGCTGGTAAAGGATAACTCATGGTAACTGATAACTGATAAAGGATAACTGATAAATGATGATAGCTGATAAAGGATAACTGATGATAACTGATAAAGGATAACTGATAAAGGATAACTGATAAATGATAACTGATAAAAGCGTGTTAGCAGCAGGGTGACATTTCCACTCCAGGGCACAGGGGGGAGTGGGATGCACCCCCAGCTCCCAGGGACAACTGGGAGGGCACAATCCCAGTGCCCAGGGACAACTGGGAGGGCACAATCCCAGTGCCCAGGGACAATCGGGAGGGCACAATCCCAGTGCCCAGGGACAATCGGGAGGGCACAATCCCAGTGCCCAGGGACAGTCGGGAGGGCACAATCCCAGTGCCCAGGGCAAAGCCGGGAACACGCCGCAGGAGAGGCAGGATGAGGAGCGGCCGGGGGAGCACTTGGGATGCTCGGCTGGAGAAGGGAAGGGGGAGCGGCTGGAGAAGCTCCTTCCCCGCGGGAAGGAGGATGATGCTCCGGGGGGAGATGCTGGAAGAGAAGGAGCCGCAATTCCCGGCGGGCGCTCCGGCTGGAAGAGGAGGAGGAGGAGGAGGAAGGAAGGAGCGCAGCGCTGCTTCCCGCAGGGAGAAATCCACCTTAACGTAGCGGCAGGAAGCGGCCGGGCACCAATGAGGCCGGGAAGGGAGGGCCGGAGGGCCGGCCGGAGGCACAGCCGGCCCCGGGCAGGGCGAGCGGGGATGGCGCAGGGCGGGGACGCGCCGTGCGCCCCGGGCAGGTACCGTGGGCAGGGGGCTCTGCGGGGCACGGAGCCCCTGCGGGGGGCACAGCCTCATGCCAGCCCCTCCCTGTGCCTGTGGCCGTCCCTTCCAGCGCAGGTCGCGACCTGAAGGAGTGGCTGCGGGAGCAGTTCTGCGACCAGCCCCTGGAGCGCTGCGAGGACACCCGGCTGCACGACGCGGCGTTCGCGGGGGACCTGGGCACGCTGCGCTCCCTGCTCCAGGACCAGGGATTCCAGAGGTGGGGATGCGCCAGGGGAAACACGGATCCCAAGGGGGAGCGAATATTCCAGGGGGAAACGCGCATTCCAAGGGGAAGCGCACATTCAAAGAGGAAGCGCACATTCCAAGGGGAAGCGCGCATTCCAGGGGGAAACGCGCATTCCAGGGAGAAGCGCACATTCCAAGGGGAAGCGCACATTCAAAGAGGAAGCGCACATTCCAGGGGGAAACGCGCATTCCAAGGGGAAGCGCGGATTCCAGGGAGAAGCGCGCATTCCAAAGGGAAACACGGATTCCAAGGGGAAACACGCATTCCAGGGGGAAACGCGCATTCCAAGGGGAAACACGCATTCCAGGGAGAAGCGCACATTCCAAGGGGAAACACGCATTCCAGGGGGAAACGCGCTTTCCAGGGAGAAACGCGCATTCAAAGAGGAAGCGCACATTCCAGGGGGAAGCGCGCATTCCAAAGGGAAACACGCATTCCAAGGGGAAGCGCGCATTCCAGAGGGTACCACGGCAGGGATGCTCTTCGGGGACCCCGCAGCGCATCCCGGAGCTCGCGGAGTAGGAGGGACCTTAAGGAACATCCAGTCCCACCCCCGTGGGCAGGGACACCTGCCACTATGAGTGGGTGGCTCCAGGCTGGCCTGGGGACACTTCCAGGGATGAGGGGTTTTATGGGAGAGGTGGGAGAGTGGGAAGATGCTCCACTCGCCATCCCTAAAACTTTTTTTGAGGACCCCCCCATCCCACCCCATTTTTGGGGAGAGGTGTCTCCTGGGATGCTGTTTCCACCCCCTGCTCCTTTAGGGACCCCCATGTCACCCCAGTTTTGGGGAGAGGTGTCTCCTGGAATGCTCTTCCTACAGCCTGCTCCTTTAGGGACCCCCATCCCACCCCATTTTTGGGGAGAGGTGTCTCCTGGGATGCTGTTCCCACCCCCTGCTCCTTTAGGGATCCCCATGCCACCCCATTTTTGGGGAGAGGTGTCTCCTGGAATGCTGTTTCCACCCCCTGCTCCTTTAGGGACCCCCATGTCACCCCATTTTTGGGGAGAGGTGTCTCCTGGGATGCTGTTCCCACCCCCTGCTCCTTTAAGGAGGATCTCACCCTGCTTTTCATGGAGTGGGTTGGGAGGGACCTCAAAGTTCATTCCATTCCACCCCCGTGGGCAGGGACACCTCCCACTGTCCCACGTTGCTCCAAGCTGGCCTTGGACACTTCTAGGGATGAGGGGTTTTTATGGAAAAGGGGTGAGGGTGGGAAGATGCTCCATTCCCCCCCACCAGGATACAGATGTCACAGCAGCTCTGAGCATGTGGCCGTGCACAAACCCTTTTCAGCTCAGGGCAGGAATGTGATCCCATAAAAACAGGAGCCTGTGGATAATGGGAAAAACCCACAAAAGGGATTACAATCCACTCTAAACCCGAAAGAGCCCGTGGCACAAAACATGCCCAGTGCTAACCTGGGCACTCTGGGGACAGTTAATTCAGTTTTCTGCTTAGAGGGCTCAAAAAAAGGGTCCTTTCAGCTAAAAAAGACAATAACCCAAACTCTGGGGCTCTCTGGACCCTTGGCTGAGATGTTTTGGGCAGGAGAAAGCTGAGCTGGACAGGAAGGGGAGGGCTGGACCCACAGCACCATCCCACAGGTGCTGGGGGCAGCAGAGGAGTGATGGTTTGGAACTTGGGGTACCTCTGGAGCTCCCCAAATCCCCAAGGATAAAGGGAGCACCTGAAAGCCCATCCTATTCCATGGGCAGGGCCACCTCCCACTGTCCCAGGTTGCTCCAGGCCTGTCCCTGTCCCCTCCCAGGGGCAGCCACGGCAGTGTAGGGCAGCCCCCTGGAGAAAGGGAGGAGGGGAGTGTTTTAGTGATTTTATTGGGGGATTCTGACTCTTTTGGGGCAGGGTTTGTGCAGCTCCTCTCCAGGGATTGACAGGAAAGTGCCAAAAATCATGGAATGTCCTCAGCTGGAAGGGACCATCCACTCCAGCCCCTGGCCCTGCACAGACACCCCAACACTCCCACCCTGTCCCTGTCCCATTGTCCAAACCCTCCTGGAGCTCTGGCAGCCGTGGGGCTGTGCCCACTGCCCTGGGGAGCCTGGTCAGTGCCCACCAC
>JAWWEE010000002.1:5056833-5107638 GCA_035221455.1 Xenops minutus
AAAGATTCTTCCCCCAGAGGGTGGTGGGCACTGCCCAGGCTCCCCAGGGCAGTGGGCACGGCCCCAAGGCTGCCAGAGCTCCTGGAATTTTGGGACAATGGGACAGGGATGGGGTGGGATCGTTGGGGTGTGCAGACCCCCATAAGACCTGGACTCTGCTCCTTGCTGACCCCTCCCAGCTCAGCACATCCTACAATTCCACATGACCCTACTCCCCACCATGTCATGCCATGCCATGCCATGCCATGCCACCCCATCCCATCCCTCCCTCTCTCACCACTCGTGTTCCACGGCGCTGGTGCCTGGCTGTGCCAGCCCTCCCTCAGGCACCGCTCCACGTAGGCTCGGGGGTGGCAGCCGGAGGCGAGGATGTCACCGAGCAGCGCGATGTAGGCGCTGGCCAAGCGCAGCGTGTCGATCTTGGACAGGCGCCTCTCGTAGGGGAAGGTGGGCACGTGGCCCCGAAGCCGCTCGAAGGCCGAGTTGATGCTCAGCATCCTCCTCCTCTCGCGCAGGTTGGCGGCGCGGCGCTGCCCGGGGGGCTGCGGAGGGCACGGGGCACCCCCAGCTCCACCAGCCATCCCTCCTGCCTCCTGCACAGAGCCCACGCTCAGGGGCTCCTCCAGCCATGGCCAGTCCAGCACGAGGTTCTCCAGTTGGGGGTTGGTGGGATCCAACTGGTCCCACAGCGGGAATTCCCACGTGGAGTCAGAGCAAAGCTCCTCCATGCCCTCACCCAACCAGCCTCAAGAAATGTTGGTCAACCAAGTGAGGTTCTAATTTGGGGGGAAGAACATCCTCCAAAGATCGCCCAGCTGTGAATCCAAGGGGTTTAAATCCTCAGTGGGTGCCCAGCGGGGGGATGAGTCTGTTCTTCTGTGCTCTGAGCTAATTAGCTCAAGTGCTTCTCCTTTCATCAGCTCTTGTCTGCAAGACAATATCGATGGGTCCAGGACAGCAGGAGCTTCCTCATGGCTTTGTCTTGGAGCTCTTGGCCAAGGTCAGTCCCTCCACTTGCTGGTTGGAGAGGGCTTTGTTGCTGTTGTGGTTGTTGTTGTGGTTGGGTTGGGTTGGGAGGGGCTGCAGGAAGGATCTAAAGACGGTCCTTTGTGGTTTGGGTGGAGTGTTAATAACAACCCCCCCCTGGCATGGCTGGGCAAACAAACTGGTATTGTCGTGCTGTCAGAGGCACCTGATGGTGCCCTCCTTGGCAGCAGGAGCTGGGGGCACCTTCTGATCTCCAAAAAGGAGGGGTGGGAAGGGCTGCAGGGCAGGACTGGCACAGGAACTGGTACAGCAAAGAGCCAACAGTGCCCTGCTTAAGGCAGGAATTCATTGACACCCAAACGGCACCTTTGGGGGCTGTGGGGAGGTGGAAACTGGGAGAGAGGGGCTGGAAACTGGGAGAGAGGAGCTGGAAACTGGGAGAGAGGGGCTGGAAACTGGGAGAGAGGGGCTGGAAACTGGGAGAGAGGAGCTGGAAACTGGGAATGAAGAGCTGGAAACTGGGAGGGAGGAGCTGGAAACTGGGAGAGATGTGCCCAATAAGCTTGTGCTTCATTCCCTTCCATTTCCACAACTCTTCAGCCAAGGTTTAAGTTGATTCCAAAAGGGTTTCAGGTGTATTTTGAGGGCTGCAATAACTGGAAATGTGGTTTAAGTTAGAGCAACCCTAAAGGCTTTTCCTGAAGCATCTCATAAAGAGCTTTTATGGAGATCCTCAATCCTGTGCTCGGGTTCATGGCCAGGCTCGTGTCCTGCTGCTGGGTGACCCTTCAGGAGGTGTCTCCTGTCACGTCTGGGAGCTGTTGGGCACAATCCAGCTCAGGAGCTTCAGACAGAGAGCCAGGGAGCAGAAAATCACCTGCATTTCCCAGGGATCCCCAAGGACCATCGAGGAGCATTCCCAGCAGGAATGGCTGGCTGGATGGATGGATTTGAGGAGAAGGCACAGGCTGCTCACGGCTTGGTTTAGTAGCCCAGGATTTGGCCTGGTGGCCACGCTGGCTGCAGGGATTTTGAAGGCAATGGGAAAGAGGCAGCAGGAGGAGTTGGGAGGTGACAGTTCAGGAACACCTTGCACTGCCTTTTTATCTTCCTGTTGTGCAAATGGAATGAGAAATCCACTAATTGTAGACCTGCCTAAGAAAGGAAAATGCCAAGGGTGGCACCAGCGAGGAAAAGACCTTGGAGTTCCTCAGGTCCAACCCTCAGCCCAAACCTGATCCCTCTATTTCCCAATGTCACATCCAAGAAACCTTTCCAAAAGGAACAGGTTTTGTTGAAGGTGCTTCCCCAGCTCCCCAACCCCTGTTTCACTTGGTTTGCTCTGACATAAAACACTGAAAAAGCCCCAGATCAGCAGGAGAACAGCAAATCTTGTCCCCAGAAGGGCTCTGGAGGAGATCCAGAGTCTGTTCCCATCCTGAGCCATCCGTGCTCATCCCTGGGGACATGTCTGGCTCCACACATGGAGAGCAGATGTCCCAGCAGAGCCGCTCTTGAAATGGTCACGGGCAATTTGGACAGAGAGGGAAAACCAGGAGAGGTTTCTCCAGCCATGGAAGGGCTCAGGGCTCCAGAGGGAGGAGGAGATTCCCATCCCATACCTCGCTGCTCCCGCAGGGAGACTGGGAATGTCCAACCAGTTGGGCTCATGTGGTACCTGGTGGGAAGTTTTCTTCCAAATCCCTTCAGATCCAGGGCCATCCCAAAAATGCCATGGGATTGCTGGTTATTTTTAATGAGTGGGGTCTGATGGAAGCAAATCATGGATTGAGGGACTTTGCCCCGGGTGGATGTCCATAAAAAACTATGGAACCATAGTTGGGTTGGAATTTTCCAGGTCTGGATCTCGAGAGCTCCCATTAAAATCTTCCCCATTCCTGCTGGGAATTACCTTCCTCACTCCTGTTTTCCCTATTCCTGCTGGGAAAAGTGCAAGTCTCATCCTTTAGCACCGGAACGTGCTTCTTTTTAACCCGAAACCACTGCAGGGGGAAGGAACTAATGAGAAGCAGAACGAGGAATCCCAAGGCAAGAGGATTTCAAAGGGCTATTTGGGAGCTGCCGGAATAATTGGGAGACAAAACCTCGGTGGGATGTTGATTTAAGGAAAGAAGGGAACAGGACCTTTATTATTCCCAGCGTAGAAACCCGGCCCGTGTGCTCAGATGTCAAAGTTTGGGACGGAAGGCACGAGTGGATGGCTGTTAATACAACTCTGATTTATTTCCTTGTCGCTATAAACTCGTCAGGGTAGTCTGGGCTTTCAAATCTTTGGTGTTTCAAAGCCATCCCCGTGATTCAAACCTTTCTGTGGGGTGTTTGTGGGGTGACAGCAGATGAATCCCACCCTCTGGGAGCAGGGAGGGGTTTGCCCAATAAAAACACTCACTTGGTGCTTTCCCCTCTTTTCTCACAGAGCTTTTTTTAGGAGTCAGGGCTGCCAAATATTCCTTCTCCCAGTCATTGCCCTGTGGGTGCTTCGATGGTCCTCCTTGGGCCACAGCATTAGTGGGAACTGCTGATGGAATGTGGCATTCCTTGTGCAGCAGCCTTGGGAATGCTGCTCATCCTGTGGCTGGTTGTCCAGGGAAGCGGTGACTGTCCCATCCCTGGAAGTGTCCAAGGTTGGGTTGGATGAACCTGGGATAGTGGAGGGGTGGGATGGGCTGGGTGCTTTAAGGCACCTCCAAACCCAAACCATTCAGTGATTCCACAATTCCTGAACCACCTGGGATGAGGTAATGGAGGATGGAATGTACCCCTGGCAAGGCTGACATAATGCTGCATCCAGGGATGGCAGACAATTCCCATTTCCAAGGAGAAGTGTCTCTAAGGAGAGGGAAAACTCATTCAGGTGACATCTCCTGCTGCTGTGGAAGGGTTTAGGTGGATATCTCAGAGAAGTGATTTGGCCACCTTGCTCCAGGTCATGGCATGGTGACTTGGCCATCAGGAGCTGGGAGAATCCTTCTGAGCCTTCTTTTTTTGGGAAAATGGGAAAGGTTGGGGTTGGCTTGGCACAGCCAAGGTGGGAAACACGTGTCCTGCAATGCACATGGGCAGTTTTTCAAGAGGTGGGTTTTCCACCCATGAAGCCACAGGGCCCCTTTCTCTGGCCACCAGAAATCCTGAATATCTGCTTGTCATCAGTATCTAAGGGGGAAAAAAAACCCCAAATAACCCAAACCAGGATTAAACCCAACCCATGCCCATCCCAGGGTTTTTTTCTTTAACCTTTGTGCTTTCCCTCTGGAAAGAGAGGATGAGGAGACATGGTCCAGAGGATGGCACAGAGAGGACACCTGCGCTTGTGCAGCTCCACCTTGCACCTCTGCCATGAATCTCATGCTTTTTCCCATTAACATGTGGGATTTTGGAGCTTGGGGTTGGCAATGTGACCAGAGCAGGGACCCCCTTCCCAATTCCCCCTGTCCCTGCTCCCTCCTGCTCCCTGCACCTGCACAGCCATCCCTGGCACTTGTTAAACCTGCAGGTGGCACCTCATAAACCTGCCTGGAGACCTTGGAGTTGAAACCAGGGTCACCCAGGCAGGTTTCCAGACTTGCTTGTGCTTGACTGACAGCTGTTGCCACTGTATGGGGAGCCAGCACATGTTCCCGGGAAGAACAGCTCAGGAAAAGTTCCCCCTGGGTGTGAAATCCTCCAGGTGGTTCTTCCAACCACCTTGGAAGTGCCTTGGGTGGGATCCAGCTCGTCCTGGCCTCGGTTGGCTCCATGGGCATGGCAGCAGGATGGAGCAGCCCCAAACCTGCTCCTCCTGGAGAGCTGTCGCTCCGTGCCATCCTCATGGGGGCAGAGGATGGTTGGATTTGGGGTTTTTGGCTTTGCCAATGGGCGGTTTCCTGTGGTAGAAAAGTCTTGGAGAAATCAGGAGAGAAAAACCTGTGAGCCAGGGGAGGTCTGGAAGAGAAAACTCTCCCAAATCTGCCTAAGGACAAAGTAGCAGGTGGGGACACCCAAAGCTCTGGGGGAGGCCTCCTGTACTTGATGGAGAGTGAAAAGGGTGAGCTTAAAGTGATGTTGGAGGCACCTGGATGGGCTGTTTGCTGAGCATGGCTGGGGAGGACACAGCTCTGGAGCGGAGCCACATCCCAGCAAGCCCTGCCTGGGAAGTTTGGGAAGAGCATCCTGATCCCCTTCCAGCAATGCTCAGCTGCTGAGGATCCCACTCTGCTTTCCAGCATTTCCTCCTTTCTCCAGCATCAAAGCAGAGCCCTGAGAGTCCTTCTCAGCAGGACCAGCAGAGTGTCCCACCATGAAAAGGGAGTGCTGGAACCACTGTGGACTCTGCCAGTCATCTTGGGTGAGGTCCCACATGAATTCCTGCTCTACGAGTTCAGCATCCACAGGAAGCAAGTTTCCTGGGATTTGAAGCCAGAAGGGAATCATTAAGGCCCTCTGGTGGGATGGCTGTGATAACACACGCCTTGGGTTCTTCCCCAGCAGCTTTGGCCCCAAGCCCAGTGGGGGATCTTCTTGCTCTAGTTGGATATGTTTTTAAAAAGACACATCCAGTCTTGACTCAAAGTCTCTTGGTGATGGACCACCAAAGGATCTGCAGATGTTGGCAGCCTGGTGATACCCAGGCTGCACCCTGGTCCCACATGGCATTCCAAATGGAATCATGGAATCATTAGGGTTGGAAAAGACCTCCAAGATTGTCAAGTCTAACCTTTGGCTGAATAGATCCTGTCCACTAGACCGTACCACAACGTGCCACCTCTAATTATTTGAACTCTGCCAGGGGTGGTGACTCCACCACTTCCCCAGGCACCTGTTCCAAAGCTTGACCACTCTTTGAGTGATGAAATTTTTCCTCACATCCAACCTGAGCCTCTCCAGGTGCATCCTGAAGGGATCCTTCCTTGTCCTATCATGATGTCCTGGGAGAAAGGGCCAATCCCTACCTCACCACTGTCAATGGTTGCAACCTCAGCATGACCCAGCCACTGCTCCAGAAGTCCCTGCATGGGTTGATGGAAGCTGAGGGAAATTTGGAGCATGGGCAGAATCCTGAGCTCTTTCCATGAGCATCCAGTGCTGGGAGAGCGTGGATTCCTGGGAAGGCACAGCAGGAATGCTCCTGTGAAACTCCAGGATGAGTATCTTTTAATGCTGAGCAGAACTGGTCGATGAGGTGCTGATTTAACTCCAAAAAGCTTCCTCTCTTCTCCATCAGAGAGTTTTTGGGGGAGGCTGGTTGGCTGGAAGGGGTTACATATCCTGGTTTTCCCACCAAAAAAAAAAAAAAGAGGGAAAAAAGAAGAAACCTGAGCTTTTTCATGAAATCTCAAGCTTCTGAGACTTGGCACTTGGAGAGAGCTCTCAAAAACTGTGAGTCTTGCAGTGACATCTGAGTCAGCCTTGCAGGACTTGGGAATTTCCAGCAGTAACGTGGGAGACTGGAATGGGAAACCTCTGGAGAAACCTGGATGTGCTGCATAAAAATCTCATTTCCAGGCGGAGAAACTGAGGCACAGCATGGGTGGAGACCGTGTGGAGGAAGGATTGAACCTCCCTGAGGAAACACCAGCGCTCCATCTCCAGGGCTGAGCTCTTGGTGAGCGCCCAGAAGGTCCTGGCTGGTCTGTGTGTCCAAGTGCCACGTCCTGCCAGGAAAATGCCGTTTGCTGAGCCCCTTTTTAAGGCAGGATTGGTGCTTTGAGCTCAGGTCAAGCAGCAGAACCTTCTCACGAAGGCGACGTGGAGAGGTTACAAAACATACATCATAAAAAAACCCCTCTCCAGGCTCGGTGGGAAAAGGTTTAAAGGACAAACGCTGAGTGCAGTTCAGCACTTTGGGAGGTGGGGAGAGGAGGAGAGCTCAGCCCCACAGAGAGAGCCAAAGCCAAGGCTTGCGGTTGCCAAGCCATCAGCCAAGAGGCCAACACAACTGGGATGGCAGTAAAATCCTGTGTGAGGCAGGCTGGGCCAAGAATGAGTTTGCTTTCTGCTCTCCCTCACTGAACAGATGATGATTCAAAGATAAATCACGCTTGGAGTCAAATCAAGTGATTGGATTAAAGTTGAGCTGAGTCTTTAGAGCCTGTTCGGGACACAATGGAAAGCTAATTGAAAACGTACATTTGTGAGACCCTTGAACTCTCCAGCTCTTAATAAAATACTACTGCAAAGTCCACGAGGGCTCCCTGCGGGACAGATCCCCCTCCACAAGTGCTTTTATTCCTCAGGTATGTGGGGAAATGGAATTCATTTTCCCTCCAAGCCTCACCGAGGAGAGGCGTGTTCGTGAGCGCAATTCAGCTCTTGCTCGTGGTGCCGTAACTGAATCTGCTCAGCTCAGGGGGAAGAAGTGAGGCAAGACAAAGGAAAGCCATTCCTTGGGAAAAAAAAAAGGGAATTTAAACACTTCATCCCTTTAATCAGTCTTTGCTCCCCCTGCGCAGCTGGTGTTCCAGAGCCTCCACTGGGCTCAAGCGGCTCTGGAGTCTTAAAAACGACCTGAAATTCCTTCTGGATGTGCTGTGGGAGGACATGCCATGTTTTATTTGTCCTGAGAATAAAATTGCATCCTGGAATCCCTCCCGGTGCTTAAGGAACATTCCCCACCCTCCAACTCCAAAGCAGTGTCCTTTTTGGTGGAAATGCTGGTGGAACCCACAAGTGAGGAGAATAAAAACTTCCCTGTGTCCACACAGAGAGGAAAAACACGGCTCTCCACTTGCCCTGGGTGCATCCAAGCACGAGTTCTCCTTGGTTATCCTTAGCCATGGAAGGGAAGCTGCAGGAACCTCGTGGCCAGGGGATTTTGCCCCCTTCCACTCACAGGCCACCGCCCAAAAATGGGTGACAGAGGAGTCCCGAGGGGAACATGGAAAAACTGCCCCCTCCCTGGGCAAGGTTTTAGATTTCTCCAACTTCTTTGACCTTGAGGATGGTATTTCCTGCCACAAGGGGTGTGTGCAGAGGCCACAGGTGGAAAGCTGAGGCATGGAATATTTGGGGAGCAGAATGGGAAGAAATGATGCTTATTTTAGAAGATGACCCCTCTTCTTCTCCTAGAACATGACCAGTGGCACCTTTTCAGTCCCAACAGACGTGTCTTGGCTGTTCTTAGAGGCTCCAATGACTGCAGCCTCCAGCTGCTGTCCCATCCTTGCTCATAAAGCCATTGCCTACTCTTCAAAGGGACTTTCCCCTTGTTTCTGGTGGCATCTGTGACTCCACAGTCTGTCTCCGTGTCGTGTCTTCCTCCTGGCCTTGAAGACCTGAAGTTTGGGGGTTTGCACGTGGCTCAGGTGGCCTCGACCTCCTGGCCTTCCCTTTGCTTGGCTGCACTTCAAACCAACACATCACAGCCTTACCTTTGCTAAGGTAAGTGGCGTTATCTCTACAGATCTTGTGAAGCTTGAGATCTGCAGGACACAACGTAGAGGTGAAGACAAGGCGTGTTTTGGACAAGTCAACGACCAATTGACTTCAGTGGGGCTTTCACCTCAGAGCTGGAGAGCAGGAGGTGACACTGTGTGTTGCTCAGGGTCGGTGCCAAGTGTGTGAGTTCCCCGTGTGGAGCTGCCAGGAGGGAGGAATGTTTGGAAGAGGGAGAAGCAGCTGCTTTGGGGGCGATGGTGCTCTCAGAGCATTGGGAAAGAGTGAGGAGGCTCCAAGAAGCCCGGAGAAGGACTTTTTATGAGGGCCTGGAGGGACAGGACCCAGGGAATGGCTTCCCACTGCCAGAGGGCAGGGCTAGGTGGGATATTGGGATGGAATTCTTCCCTGGGAAGGGTGGGCAGGTGCTGGCACAGGTTGGGCAGAGAAGCTGTGTCTGCCCCTGGATCCCTGGAAGTGTCCAAGGCCAGGCTGGAGCAACCTGGGCTAGTGGAAGGTGTCCCTGCCCATGGTGGGGGTGGAAGGAGATGATTTTGAAAGTCCCTTCCAACCCAAACCACTCCGGGTGGCCTGAGATGACAACTGTGTGAAAGAACGTCCTCCCATCTGGAGAACCTGTGGTTTCTGCTGGCGTCTGGTGGGAAGGGGCTACGCAACAGATGGGTCATCCCAGCTTCCATGTGGCTCTACCAGGACACAGGAACACTTTGTCCTGTGTTGGCTGGGGATGTGGGAGACTTAAACAGCACCCGTGGGAATGGCTGTGGAAGCAGCCTGAGGGGCGTGGGTCTTCCTCGTAGTACAGCAGGTTATGGTCCTGCCGTGCCTCTTCAACCACGAGCAGATGTTGACTCCGCCAACCCTGACTCCTCTTGCCAAGGATCCCATCCCTGCAGAAGACAAGAGCCACTGATCCCACACCCCTTTTCCTGCCAAATCCAGCTGGGGGAGCAAAGCAAAGAAGATTTGTTGTACTTTGGGCATTCTTTGGCAGATGAGGGGTTTGTTTAGTGCTGTAGATACACCAGCTACAAAAGTGCCCACTTTTGAGGTGGGATATCTGAAGGCACTGAGGTCCTGGGGCAAAGCATTGCAAAAAAGTGCCTTGGATTTCCTCCTGGCTGGAAGGGAATGAAGAGTTGAGGGAGAGGTTGATCTGGTCTTGATCAAAAAAGAAATGTAACGTGTTGTGAGCTTGGAGAGCACCTCTGGGTGCTCTAAAATAACAAGCTGGCCATGGCCTGAGATCACAGATGGGCTGGGTTGGAGGGACCTTGAAGCCCATCCTGTTTCACTCCTTGCCATGGGCAGGGACACCTTCCACCAGCCCAGGTTGCTCCAAGCCCCATCCAAGCTGGCCTTGGACACTTCCAGGGATCCAGGGGCAGCCACAGCTGCTCTGCCCAACCTGTGCCAGGGTCTCACCACCGTCTGATACACATCAAGTCTGTGAGGGAACCAGAGCTGAGAGGAGCTTTGACGTCCCCTGTGTCAGATATCTCAGATGCGGCATTTTATCCAAAATCTTGGAGGCCTCTTCTTGCTGCTGCTGCTGGCTTTGGTGGGGTGGGCTGTCTGAGGGCTTGGACTGGCTCCCATAAAAAAGGTATGCATGATTTCAGGCTCTCCTCCCCTCCTTTAATGAAAGTAGTAATAATTAGAACAATAAGATGATGTACGTGATCCTAAGGGCCCGTCCATGGCGTGGTAAGCCAGGAGCCTCCAGATCCCCCCAGAGCTCTTCTGTCAACTCCTTTTAATATTCCTGCTCTCTTTGCAACCCTGAGGGTCAGCAAACCTCCAGGAGGGGGAACCTCCTTCAGCTACAACGTGTGAAAATAGGACCAAGAAGCTGAGTGGGGTCATCCTGGGTGGAGTGTGGGGATGCAGAGCTTTGGGTGGGTGCTCAGGGGACGGCACGAACATCTCCCTCCTCGCCTTGGAGGACAACTGGGTTTCATTACGTGTTGCACAAGCCCCTTCTGGTTTGGGTTTCACCTCCAAAGGAGAGGGCAGATGTTGGATCAGAGGCTGGGGGTGGTTCCAGCAATGGTCCTGGGCTGCATTTCAGGCTTAAATGTCCCTACTGATGACACTTTTTTAGGGGGTGGGCAGGCAGCTGGAAAAGGGAGTGGAAGCTCTTGGATGTGTTGGATGTGAGTCAGCAGTGCCCTGGAGCCAGGAGGGACATCTCTGTCCTGAGGGACATCAGGGCAGGGAGGGGATTGTCCCACTCTGCTCTGCACTGGGGTGGCCTCACCTGCAACACTGGGGCAGGTTGGGGGGACACAATGGAAAGGGAGGGATTGAGCCATTGGAGAGTGCCCAAAGGAGAGACACGGGGATGGGTGAGAGCACTGAGGGCACTGGGGGTGTCCAGCTGGAGAAGAGGAGACTGAGGGGAGAGCTCATTGCAGAGGAGCGGCAGGCACTGATCTGTGCTCTGTGGGGACCAGGGACAGCACCCAGGGATGGCTGGGGCTGTGTCAGGGCAGGGTTTGGTGGATCTCAGGGAAAGGTCCTTCCCCAGAGGGTGGTGGGCACTGCCCAGGCTGCCCAGGGCAGTGGGCACAGTCCCAAGGCTGCCAGAGCTCCAGGAGGGTTTGGATGATCCTCTGGGGATGGTCTTGAGCAGGGTTGAGGGCTGGACTCGATGACCCTTGTGTGCCCCTCCCAGCTCAGCACAGGCTGTGATTCCATGGAAGGACAGGAGCAGGAAGAATTCTCCTGGAACGGGGATTTTCTTCATCGTGGTGACTCCAGACAAGGCAGGGAGCTAAAGCTGGGGTCCCCCTCTTCTCTGCAAGCACCCCCCATCAATGCTCCACGTTCCACCAGCAGCACCAGGACACCCAGGAATATCTGCTGAGCTTCCCCACAGCCCAGTTCCACCAGCATGGAGCTCCTACAGGCTCTGCCAGCTGGCCTGGGGGCTGCAGGCTGGCGAGCTCTGCCTGCCACGGGGGCACTCCCACCCACCCATCCACCCTCCCACTCACCCACCCACCCATCCCTGCTGCTCTCCAGGAATCCCTGCACAAGGCGTGACTTTGAGGATCAAGATGTTGGGATCCCACCACGACTCTAAGCTTGGAAAAGCAGTGGCCAATAAATCCCTCAGCAGGATATGCAGGGATTGGAGTTTGGGTTCAAGTCAAAAGCGGGAATAAAAATGCTCCTTTGGGGAGTTCAGCCTCTAATCTGGGGCTCTGGAGGCAGGGATTAGGAGTCAATGCATTTATTGCCACCACAACATCGGGGGAGCTGTTTCTGCTCTGCTTTTACACCATTCCAGCCCCTTCAGTGGATTTCTCGTGATTTCTCCTGGCTGGAAGGGACTGTCCCCCTTGGCCTGCCCTCCCTGGGGTCTCACAGCCCTTCCAGCTGATGCTGCAGCCACAGGTGCTCAACCAAAGGATGTTTTTCTTGGGGGATGTGTCCCTAAATCATCCAGTGAAGGTGTCACAGCCTCAGGTCAGTCTCTGATGATCCCTTTAATTCCGCAGCAATAAATATAAATAACGAGGTATCAGCTCTCTCTGAAGGAAGCCAAGGCAGTGGCTCTTTTCCTTCTAGAAGCAAGCTGGCTCCCCAGGGATTTTTCCCAGGAAAGCTGCTGCTGAACAGCTCCAGGGCTGGGCACATTTGTCCTTAAGCAATCCTGCCTTTTTCTGACACAACCTCAGCTCCTGGAAGCTCCTGGAAGGGCCAGGGGCAATGACTTCTGTGCAGGACATTCACACTCCACACTCCAGGGTCACCCACCCTCCCTCCTGTCAGCCCTGGCTCATTCCCAGCTGTGTCCAGCTTATTGGGATCCTCTCAGGGAATCACTCCTGCTATTTCCCCTCATTTCTCTGTTTCTTCATCTCATCTCCCGGGCCCTGAAATTTTATTCCAGCTATAGATTCCCCATAAATTATCCAAATTCCACGGCACACACCCCCCACCTGAGTGTGCAGCAGCCCATACACAGCAGGTGACACCCCAGCCCACAGCAAGACTTCAACGTGACTTTACAAAGACCTTTTGGTCCATCAGCACGTCCCCAAAGAGGGAATCCCAAGGAGCAGCCTGGTCTGAGAGCCAAGCTCCACCTTCCTGTTCTTCTCAGCTCTCCTTCCCCTGCAACACAGCGCAGCCCAGCTCTGCTTTTCCTTTGTTGTCCAGCAAAGCAGCAGGATCCTCTCCGCAGAAATTCCAGTGGAAGGAGGCCAGGAGGTGCTGGAGAATGGGACCCTCCTTGCCAACCTCTGGGGAGCAGCTCAGGGGCCCATTGACAGCAGGAGAACTGTTCACTTGAAACACGGGCTGTATTTCCAGCTCGCCACGGGCGCTGCCAAGAAAAGTGAGAATTATTTGTTACACCTTCCTCCTTCCAAAGCTAAACTCCTGCCCCTCTCGGAAACAATACCCCGTGCTTCTCCAGCAGCCTGGAAACCCTGGAACAAAAGGAATCCCATCCCTGCTGTGAGCTGCTGCTTTGAGGAGGCACTGGGAGGTTTTCTTCCAAGGACGGGAGTTGGTGTGAAGGGATAATTTGGTTTTCTGTTTGTTTTTCGGCCACAAACCCAGAGTGTTTTCATTTCTGAGCCCCTCTGCTCTTGTGGGAGGTGTCCCTGCCCGTGGCAAGGGGTTGGAATGGGATGAGCTTGGAATCAGCCAGGTTAGAAGAGACCTCCGAGGTCATCGAGTCCAACCCCTCAAACCACCCTGGGATTCTGCAATTCCCCAAGAGCCAGCGTGGAAAATGGGCTTTCCTGTTGCACCAGAAACAAGACTGGCCAAGCTGGACGACCCCACGTTGCTCCTGAAGTGTCGCCAGAGCTCGGCCACTGCAGGGCTCGTGCTTCACAAGCTGGCTGAGCTGTGGAAGGCAAATTAGGATGGATTTGGAGGCAGACCTGCCTTCCTGACCTCTCCCAGGGATGGCCACTTTCTCTGGGCAACGCATGCCAGGACCTCCCACCCTCCCAGGGAAGGGATGGAATGGGAATAATTAGTTTCTTGGGAGCATTGCAGCCAAAAAAGTTGCTCCCAGGTGCTCCTTTCTTCCCTGGCTCAGGGAAGAATAAAGTCTCTCTGTACCTCTCATGCTCCAAACCCTTCTCCTTGAGGGTTCTCTGCCCGTTTGAAGGTGGGATGGCAGAGCTGGTGGCTCGTGGTGGGTGCTGGCAGCTCCCACAGCTCTCGAGGTCTCTGCAGTGAATCTCAGGCCACGTGAGAGCCCCTGGAGAAGCAGCAAAAGCAGCAGCAAGTTGTGTTTCTTACCTGGCTTCACATCCACTTGCCTGGCCCGAGGGCTGGTGTGTTATTGACACTGCAGGCACTTCTTCACCACCTCAAGCACCTCCACTCACGGTCACTTTGGGCAGGATTTGCAGGGCTGTGTTCTCCCTGTGCTGGGATATGGCCCAGGAGGCTTGGCCAGGGAGGACACAGAACAGCCTGAGGGTTGGGTTGAGGGACTCTTGTCCTGTGGGACCTTGGGACCTGTGGCAGGACATTTGCTCCTGGGCCAGGCTTTGGGAGGGACCTGTTCCCTGAATGGCCCTCGGGCTCTTCCCATGGACACTCCTTGGAGGACAGTCACTTTGCACGGGCATGCTGGGGTGGTTTCAAGAGGCACCTGAGCATCCCAAATGCCTTTTGGGATTTCCCTTCCAACAATGCAGCACCTTGCTGCCCTTCCCCAAGTGTGTATCCCCAACAAATCCACAGGGTATTCCCTGGGGGTTCCCGGCCAGCCCTGACCTCGGGAAGAGCCTCCCAAGCCACATCAGCTCCTTTGGTGGGAACAAACCGCGATTACCACCATAACATGTCTCATTTTAGACGGCTCCCACCCAGGCAGTGTGCCCAGCTCCGAGATCATCGGGACGGGGACATTCCAGCGCCAGAGCCATTCCGATCCCCGAAATCCATCCTTGCCCGGAGCGGGTGGGGGGGTGGGGGGGGAGGCGGGAATAAAAGCCGGGAATGCTGGTTTGGATGGATAAGCGGGAGGGTGTGGGAGCAAAGGGAAATGCAGCTGCAGGCACTGCCCTCTCGTGGCTCGGGATCCGAACCTCTCCCCTCGAGGAGCACGGGATGATCCCTGCGAGCATCCCCCCGGGAAGAGCAGCCAGCGGTCCCCGAAACCTTCGGGAAGCAGCCCAGCATTGCCTCGGCACCCTGCCCTCCTCCTGGGAGCTGCAGCCTCCCTGCTCCCTCTCATCCCAGCCCCTCCAGGAGAGCTTTCCAAAAATAATCAGGCTGAGGCAGACGCCGAGCATGGAAAATGTGAGCCCGAGCCGGTCCCGTCGGAGCGGAGCGGAGCCATGGGAAGGGCTCTTTGGAGGGCTCCTCTGCCTCCCTGTCCCCTGGAAAGGTGGGATAGAGGGAGAGGGAATAATCCCAGGGCTGGGATTGCCAGAAAGGCGCTTGTGCTAAAGGACAGCAAAGCTCCTCAGAGGGGAACCCCATCCTGACATTCCCAAAGCTGAGTTTTCCCAAGCAGGAGAGTTTTCCCAAGCAGAATAATTTTCCCAAGCAGGAGAATTTTCCAAAGCAGCAGAATTTTCCCAGGCAGCAGAGTTTTCACAAGCAGAATAATTTTCCAAAGCAGGAGAGCTTTCCCAAGCAGAATAATTTTCCCAAGCAGCAGAGTTTTCCCAAGCAGGAGAATTTTCCCAAGCAGAATAATTTTCCCAAGCAGAATAATTTTCCCAAGCAGAATAATTTTCCCAAGCAGCAGAGCTTTCCCAAGCAGAATTTTCCCAAGCTCCCAGTTTTCCATTGTTCTCCAGAGGACACCAAAGTTCTCCAAGCTGGGACAACCATTATTGGGTATCACAGCACCAGGCCCAGCCAGGGAGTTAATCTCAGCCCTGGTTTTCAAAAAACACCCTTGTTATCCAGGTAACTCCATGTCAGGTCCAGGATTCCCAAGGTTTTCCTGCCTAAAACACACTGGATATTTTTATTTCCCTCGCTCACTTCCCCCATCCCACATTTTCCTCCTCACACCCAAAGTCCCCACCGTGTTTGGGTGCCTTGGATGATGCAAACTCCCCAAAGGAAAGCAGAGTTTTCCCTTTTTCCCCGGATTTTTCCCACTGAACAGGCAGTTTCCACTCTTTAATCCCACTTCACCAGCCCAGGGAAGGACAAAACCCCTGTTTAAACATAAACCAGGTTTATATCTCAGTGAGGCTGAGCTGCCATGGGGCTGAGATTAACTCCAGTGTCAGGATGGATCGACACCTCCCAGCCTGGAGCTTCCCAGTTTTCCTTGGTGCCCTGGGAAATCAGCTTTTTCCAGGCAGGTAATTCCATGGTATGGGTGCTGACAGCACGGGGTGGGATTTCTGCCTCATCCCCACAGGGATTTCAGGCTCAGGAACATTCACAGAGCCCCGGCAGGAGGAGGGATGAGAAATCCCTGAGCCAAACAAAAAACCTGGGGGAAAAAAAAGGCTTTCAATAACTTGGGGTTTTTTTCCCTTTTCCACCTTCTATTTGCCTTCAATTTCCATTAGCTGATCCCTGTGAAACCCTCCAGCAGCCAAACTCTTCTCCTCGGAGATAAAAACCTCGGGAAAACAGGGAATTCTGAGGCAGAGCTGAAACTCAAGCGCTCTGCAAAGCGAAAGCAATTCCGTGCTCGGCGCCTTCTCGGGAATTAATAAGGTTAAAAATCGATAGCAACTCAACAGTCCCATCCAATTAATTGGGTGGAAGGAGCTGGCAAAGACTTTCAGGAAAAATTATTGGAAATGATGGATTTTTGAGGTATCTGAAATAATAAGGGGTGGGGGGGAATTGCACCCTACCAAAATAATTTGTAGCGATCTTAGCCTTGGTTGTTTGGAGATTAAAAAGTGTTGCCTTTGTCTTTTGGGGGGTTCCTAAAATTCAGTATAACCCTGGGAAGGGCTGAGCAGCCTCCCCTCCTAAAGGGGTTTAACCCGAACACAGAGACCAAATTCACAATGATACAAATACTGTTCTTTTCCAAGCTGCAAAAAAGCAGGTTAAAAAAAAGCAGTCAGGGAATTCCTTTTAAGCCCTCACTAACATATGGACACAAAAGAAATGCTTTTAAGAAATACTCCTGAAAATAAATGTAAGGCCCAGCAATGGAAGCGATTTTTTTGCCTTATTTGAGGGGGTTTTTTTGCCACCTTTTATTCTGTTACCTTGCTACTGACTGCTGGTTGCAGGGAGGGCTTTGTGAGCAGCTCAGATCGGATCCAGAGGGAAATTCCATGTCTGGGGCTCTATCCCAACCTCCAGAGCTGAGGAAAAACCTGCCTGAACTCCCTTCAGTGCCTTTGAATCTCCGACTGAAAAGGAAAACCAAGCGAAAAGAAAAACCAACCAAAAAAACCAAAAAACCAAAAAACCTCCCCAAATTTCATAAAATCAACCAGATGCCCCAAAAAGGGCAAATCTCTTGTTCCTCTTTAATTAAAAGGTATAGGAAATAAAAACCTGGCTTTAATTAAACAGCAGGGCTAGGAGATGTTATCTCCCCAAAGCGCTGCATTAACTCCTGCCAGCAGCATTTCTCCTCCAGGGCCCCCCCCTCCCAACCCAAACCCAGCACACCAAAGGACAATTTCCCTGCCAGGGCAATATTTCTGTGCCCCAAAATTAAGGATAAACTCACGGGGTTTAGGCTAAGACTAAAGCGGGTCCTGGAGAGTGGCTTGATGTTGACCGGCGTGCATGGGATGTAATTAATTTAATTGGAGTGTCTAATCGATTCCCAATTTCCAACCAAGACCCGCTGCAGTCCTTCCAGGATTCTCCTCCACGCCACAACTCCTGAAATACTGGGGAAAAAAAACCCAAACCCCTTTGGATGAAGGCATCCCCAAGCAGGGTTAAGTCCAGGCTTTTCCAAGCCAAGGCTGCTTGTAAAATCCTGCAGGTGTGTTTATTGTAATCAGCTCAGCCTAAAAAGAACCAGGTCCGGGGGGTTTAAATAGAATTAGCGTGAGCTCCACGCCTGCCTTTAATCACTACCTTGCTGGTTAAGATAATCAAGGAGGGAAACAAACAAGGATTAGCTCCCTTGGATTGCAAAAATAAATATATTCGGCGGGGAAAGCTCACAGAGGGATTTTGTTTGGTCCCGTTCGTGTTTGGAACACAAAAAAACACTTCTCTGGGATGTCCAAGACCTTTCCAGAAAGAAAGAGCTGGATGAAAACACCCTTTATCCTTCTTTCCTACCCAAAGCTGACCTCTCGCCCTCCAAGACACCCTTGCAGAGGTTGAATCGGGCACCAAATTAAAGCTGGAGCTGGAGGGACACACCTGCTGCTCCCAGAATTCTGCCAGGATGGGGTTTTGATCCCAAGGGTTGGTGTTCCCAATATTCAACTCGGAAAAACGGCTGAATGTGGAAGTGGCTTTTGCCTCTGTGGACACAGGATGGGATTTTTCGCTTGCTTGTGGCCTGGGAATCGTTTCCCAGCGAAATCAGCCCTTCTTTCCCATGGAAAACTCCTTTTAAGCCGTGCCTAAACATGGGAAACTCTCTTATCAGCATAGAGAGAGGCGTGAGGCTTTAACACACGGCTCACCACCATCCTGGAGGGTCACACTGGCCAGGAAAAGCCTGGCTAAATCCAGGCACTTGGATACCAACCCATTGGGATGTGCCCACAGTGGGCACCTCCTTGCAGAGACAACAAACAGCCCAAAGTGTCTCCCTGCCTTTCCTACCTCGCGGGCTCTTCCATGGGTGCCTCACACGAGCCCTCCAGCGTTCCTGGAGAAGGGGGAGCCGGTTCTCTTGGAATCTTTATTGATCCAGGATGTGCAGTACCTGCCTGGGAGGCTTTTCCTTGGAATAAAGAGGGGGCTTTGTGCAGATATTCTGGAATGCAAAGCGCCGGAGCCGAGAGGAAAACGGGAGCTCAGCGCGGGGCGCAGTGGGGACGATCCCTCTGAGAGCCCCACCAGCACAGTTTGAAACATTTGGGAATGTTTTCACTGATTTATCTTTTGAACTTCATCCCAAAAAGCACCTGGAGGGGAAAAAAAAAGGGGGAAGAAAAAACACGCATTGACCTTCCCGGCGCGAAACTCCAAGGAGGAGGAGGAGGAAAACACGGGAAGGGAATATCCCTGCCCAAATCCCGCATTTCAGAGTCCAAACAGGTCACAAAGGTGCTCGGTAGGGGATGAGGCCACGGGCCTGGAAAGCATTAGAGCTTTAGGACTGAGCTTTGCTCCTCTTGCTGCTGAGCCCAGCTCTGCAGAGGTTTAGCTCACAAATAAATAAAGCCGGGCTCAAGTCGCGGGTCAGGGATGAAGTTCCAGCTCGGGCAGTGCCCCGACCTGCTTGAAAACTGCAGCTTTGGCAGGGCAAGTGGCAAGGGCCTCCTGTTCTAAGGGCTGCCTAATTAACGCTAATTAGGATTCTAGGCCTAATTAGAATTCTAAGTCCAAGTTGCATTCTATGTCCAAGCCTAGTCAGAATTTTAAGTCTAATTAGAATTGTTATTCTAAGTCCAGGTATAATCAGAATTCTGTGTCCAAGTCTAATCAGAGTTCGCAGTCTAATCAGAATTCTCAGTCTAATTAATTTGTAATTTTAAATCCAGATACAATTGCAATTCTGTGGCCAAGCCTAATCAGAATTCTCAGTCTAATTAGAATTCTAAGTATAATTATAATTCTATATCCAAGTCTTATCAAAATACTAAGTCGAATTAGAGTTCTGAGTCCAAGTATAATTATAATTCTATGTCCAAGTCTAATCAAGAGTTCTAAGTCTAATTAGAATTCTAATTCTAAGTCAAGGTATAATTATAATTCTATGTCCAAATCTAATCAGAATTCTAAGTCCAATTACAACTCTAATTTTAAGTCCAGGTATAATTATAATTCTATGTCCAAATCTAATCGGAGTTCTAAGTCAAATTAGAACTCTAATTCTAAGTCCAGGTACAGTTATAATTCTCTGTTCAAATTTAATCAAAATTCTAAGTCAAATTAGAATTGTAGTTCTAAATCCAGGTACAATTATAATTCTCTGTTCAAATTTAATCAAAATTCTAAGTCTAATCAGAATTCTAATTATAAGTCCAGGTAAAATTATAATTCTATGTCCAAGCCTAATCAGAATTCTAATTCTAATTAGCATTCTAAGTCCAAGTAGATTATAGGAAATAATAATTCTATTTCCTAGTCTGAATTCTAAGTCTAATCAGAATTCTAATTAGAATTCTAAGTGTCATTGTAATCCTGTGTCCACATCTAACCAGAATTCGAAGTAGAATTCCAGGTCTAATTCTGAGTCTAATTAGATTTCTAATTCTCATTCTAAAAACGAGATGTACCTGCCCCAAAACCAAGCGTGACCTTTCCCTCCCCAACCCTGATTTGACACCACCCTCTCATAAAACCTGAGTTTACTTTCGTTTATAACCACCGCTGTTTTCAGATTTCACGGCCCTAATTTTCCCCTGAAAACACAGGGGGGGTTAAAACCCCAAAAACCCCCACTTTTTTTCCATGGAAAATTTAGTTTTGTTGGGAAAAAAAAAAAATCTTTAAAAATGATGATTTCTAAGAGCAGAACGAGACACGAAGGTAGGTCCCGTTGCAGCCTCTCCTCTCCTTCCTTGGCTGGGGAAGTGAA
Source organism: Xenops minutus (assembly GCA_035221455.1). Taxonomy (NCBI): domain Eukaryota; kingdom Metazoa; phylum Chordata; class Aves; order Passeriformes; family Furnariidae; genus Xenops; species Xenops minutus. Next base: position 5,076,854 of record JAWWEE010000002.1, read on the forward strand.
ACCCGGAGCTCCTCAGCTCACACAAAGGTCCTTTCCCCCACATCTCTCCAAAAGCAGGTTTTCCCAGAGGAAATCCTGGATTTTTCCTTGTAAACACACCAAGAGACTCAAGGCAAGGGCAAGGCACAGCCGAGCTCTGCGTTGAGCACGAGAAATATCCGCGCTCTACGTGGGGAGTATTTTTTTTGTTTTTAATTAAAAAGCTGCTCAAAAATCCAAATGATACTCAAATTATGGGCTGATCGCTGGGAAGGAATTCCAGCTCTGCTCTTGGGAGGTGTTGAGGAGCTGAAACCTCCTGTTGCCGAGGGTTGCTCCTTCCTGGGGTTCTTTGGAGCTGGGATGGAGGGTCAGAGCTGCTGGACTTGTGTCCATCCCCATGGGACGTGCCACCCACCACTGGTCTCCTTCAGTGTGGCTTCAAGGGGGTCTTCTCCGCTCGTTTTTGGGATGCTGGAACCAACGCGGAGTTTTTCCAAGGCAATGATTCCAACGGGAGCAGAGACTGCAGAACATTTGCAAACTCCTGCTGTCCTGACACCTGGCAAAGCTCAGGGTTTGCCACCACACCCAGCAGGGACTTCCAGACCCCCTTAAAACAGGGGATGGGATTCTTCCTAAGACTAAACCCAATGCCTTGTTCACCCTTCTTTCCATCATGTCCTTGAGTCTCAAGAGCTGAGTATTAATATTCCTTTTCTCACAGCTCCCTGGAACATCCCATAATGCTTTCTCAAAGATCTGATCATGCCCTGGAAGCCACGAGCCATCCACAATGTGTCATGGATGATGGTAAGGGCTGGAAGACCAAGAGATATGGCCAAGGGATATTCCAACAAGGGAAGTTTGGGTTGGAAATTGGGATCACAGAGCTCCTGATGATGGGGTTGAACCAAAATGTCCTTTGAAACATCAGGATCGTTCCCCAGCTCCAACCTGGCAAGGAGCTGGAATCAGTGGAAGATCATGGTAATTAGCACTAATTTCTGGGGTGCTGAAAATTACGATCAATAAAGATCAATTAAGAGTCAGTTTTATGGTTGTGTCCTCTCCGTGCCCGGGAGAGCGTCATTAGCAAGAACATCCCCATAAAGCAGCAAAAGAAACTCCTCCACTGAGAACTTGGATCCATCCCTGCCGAGGCTGAAATAACCCAGGAATATTTTTCCCTGCCCATTCCAGAAAACACGAACTTTTTAAACCATTTTTTTTTAGTAATTTTATAAAGGATTTTTCTATTGTTCCTAATCAGATGGGTCACCGTCACCTGGGCCCCAAAGCAGAAAACTAAAGAGTGAATGAAAAGGAGAGTTAAAGAAAACGAAAGAAAAAGGAATTTAAGGAATGGATCAAAATTCTGATCTTTAAAAGCTGGGTCGTGGCAAAGGAAAATGCGGTTTAGTTTGGCAGAGGGAAAAACACAGAGTCAACAAAGTTCTCCCGTGTTCTTGTAGGTGCTTCAGCAAGAGCTCTGGGGCTTGGGAGTTCATCCAACCTCTTCATTCCCAAGAAAAATTCCAAGAAATCATAAATATTGCTTGAGTCAAGTCGAGCTTCGCTTTTTTTTTCCTTTATTTCTTAAGCCAGAAAACAGTAGGAAAGGAACAGTTGGGATCAAACATGGCATTTCATTGTATCTGAAACAAAACCTTCCAGCTTTGGCCTTGGGGTGAATTTTACACTATTTAAAAACACAACATTTGACCAAATTCTGCCTCGTAATATCCTGTTGAAATCCAAATATTTCCCTTTGGAAGCTTCAGAAATAGCCCAGTTTTAATTGGGGACCACCCCACCCTTTTCAGTTGGATTTTGCTTCCATTCAGCACCAGCTCATGAATCGTTCTGGTCAAACTGAAAAACGCCCAATTTGGGCACTTCGACTCAAGGTCTCCTGAGCTCTGGGGTGTTTTGGGTGCTGTAGGAGGACACTGAGAAAAATACAATTATCATTATTATTATTAATATTATTGTGCTGGTTTGGACATTTAAAATCGCAGGGGACAAAACATTCCCCGCTTGTCTCTTTTGATCTTCCCTTTGGTGTCCTCGTTCCCCGCGCTCTCGGCACCTCCTGAGCTCTACCATGGATCCCTAAAAACAGCAGAAAGGGATGATCCTTCCCCCCCGGTGTTGGGATATCTGCCTGGGCTCTGGAAACGTGCAGAAAGGCAGCTTGGGGCCATGGAAAATAATATGAAACACTCCCCGAGCGGCGTGGAGTGTAGCAAACGTCGCAACCCGCCGTAGCCGTCGACTCCCAGATGGCCAAATGAACAACATGTTTCTATTCCTGTAGTTAATTAAATCTTAATTATGCCACCAACGGGGTTCAAACCAGCGTTATGAAACAGCTTGCATGGCTCCCGAGCTGCGATTGGCTGGGGGCACTTTGAACTCGGGTAATTATCTGCCCAAAAAAGCGCTCCGGTGGGGCCGGAAAGCCTCTTTGCCAGGCGGCCCAGAGCCCGCTCGGAGATGAAAAGTGGCTTCGTGGCCAAGACACTCAAGACATGGAGCAGATAAACCCAGATGGCAAATTACCAGTGAGACCAGTAGGGCCCCACCACCCCCAGTGGAGGCTTTGCCTCTCACCTTGGTGGGGCTGGAGATAAAGCGGCCCCAGAAGAAAACCCAGCTCGAGTGGAACTCTTCCACCAGCCGATCACGGGAGTTGATTAAAAGCAGCTGCCTGAAATATTCCTTTGAATTGTCTTTGGGGTTTTTTTTCCCCCTTTTCTTTGGCTGTTGTTGTTGACAGAAGGAATATTTGGGAGGCTCTTTCTCTTTCGTTTTTAACATGGCAGCCGAAAAGCCCCACTTGGGAGGACGCTGGGGAATGTTTTGCAATGATTCCCTGCGAAGGGTTGGGACAATCCATGCTAAATTCCTCTCCCAGGCTCTTCTCCCACCTTTTAATGCCATTTCAAGTTCCTCCCGACCTGGAGCTCACTTGCCCCTTTGCCCACTCACAAGCATCACATCTCAGGACATCTCCAAGGTCCACCATCCTCAAGCCACAGGCCCAAGAAGCACCAAGGGCATTAAAAATAAACCCCCACCTGATTCAACTTCCATAAAAGTTTTCCAGCTTTGGTAATGTTTTCTTTGGTGGACACTCCCAATACTCATCCAACCAGCCTTGGTCTGAAAAGGCACGGGGCAGAAGAAGGAAGATGAATTCTGTAATTGTGCCTTGAATTTTTCTCCTTTGAGGTATTAAAATTCAGGCCATTCCATTAAAAGCAATTTTAAAAAAGGGATGCAAATCAGCCCATGCCTGTCTACAGGAAATCTCTGTTTTTTCCGTGGGAGTGGTCAGAGCAAATATTTGGATTTATAATTTAAAATTAAAAAAAAAAAATAAAACCCCCAACAATCAAAAAAGCTAAGAAAAAAAGAGAAAATGAAGAAAAAAAAATAGAGATAAAGAGAAAGAAAACAAAACAAAAAAAAAGCCCTCAGTCCAAATTTTCTGTCCCAAATCCACAATTTGTTGAGAGTTGGATTTTCAGTGGAAATTCTAAACTTTCAAAGGAAGGTTATAAATTTGAAAACTGTTTCCCTGATCCCCACCCCCCCAACCCTTGGAGGTATTTTTTCAAGCTGATCTCAGATTCCTAAGGAAAGCACACCCTTTCCAGGACAAAAATCCCCTTTAACAATACAAAAAGAGCCAGTTGGGTGAAGGGGATTAAATTCACTCAAAAAACCTAAACCTGCCATTGGGCACTTGAAAACCCTCAGCTGAAAATACAAATGTTCTTCAGGAAATCTGGGAATGGGAGAAATCCTGGCTGGGGACCCCTTGGTGGTGCAGGAGACCGCAGAAGTGCTCTGGGTGCTCCCAGGAATCTCCACTTGGGATGCACCAGCCCAGGGATGTCACAACCTCTCTAAAAGTGACAAAAATCCCGGGAAAAGTGGCCCTGGAAGCTCCAGCTCCCAGAATATTCACTTTGCCATGAGCTGTGATGATATTTTGAACTGAAACACCACTGGGGATCCTTTGGAAATGAAACTCCCCTCGCTCTCACTTCCTAGAAAATCCCACGGGATGTGCCGGGGCAAGGACACCTTTCCCCACTCCCGACTGTCCCTTTTTTCTCCTCTGCCTCCTTTTCTCTGCCTCGTCCCAAAAGGAGAGCGGAGTTTCTCTGGGCTTTTCCCTTTTTTCCCCGGTGAGGCCTCCCTGAAATCCCCAAAAATCGCTGACACAGTGCGCTCCTCCAGGAATCCCGAGCCTTTCCCACTGCGTTACAAGCTGCCAAGGAGCTGATTTTATAACCAAGGAGGGGGTTTATATCCTCCTGGAGGCAGAGCACTGCAAAACGACCATGAAATGTGCATTATCTGCACGGGCTTTGTTGATGCCTGGAATCCACTTATTTAGGAAATTTCCAGCTGATCCGTAAACACGCCACGGAGCAGGACGGAGACAACAGGCGCTGTCTGAACCCTCTTGGCCCAAGTCCTGGGGCTGAATATCTTAGGAACTTGTCCTTCTGAGTCACCGCAGGGAAGGAGCCAACATTGCTCTTGTCACGTTGGGTGAGTGGCCCGAAACGCAGGATGGGGCTGGGTGAGACATCCCCACCACCACAGGGAGCTTGAAGAGGGGTATGGCCTCAAAATGATAAGGAAGAATCACCCAGGGGGATGAAAAATGGGTGGAGTTAAAGAGGAAAGAAGGTGGTGAGGAGGGAGGAATGTCAGGGAAATTCTAGTGGACTCAACACGGGTGTTTGGCCAAGCCTGCCTTGAACAGGTCAAAGCCATCACAGGGCCCTTTCTGGCATTAAATCCTTGATTCAATCCCTGGCTCCCAGAGGCCAGCCTGGATTTTCCCTGGATTGAGTCAATCCTTTATTCCCTCAGGCGCTGGACAAAGAAGCTCCCACACATTCTGCCCCTTGGTGCTTCCTGCACCAACAGGAACCTGTGGAATGAAAGGCAAGTTGGCAGAGCCAAGAGGACGCCAAAAGATGAGACTGAGCAGCCTGGCTCATCAACCCAGAGCGAAAAATCAGCTTGATGATGATTTGGATCTCCCTTAATGTTCTGGATCACTGGAATAGACAGAGCTGCAGTCCAAGCTCTGCCACACAGACCCACTCCATCCACTCCCCTGCCCTGGTTTCCCCGAGGAGAAGTCGAGGAGAAAAGAAGGATGAAAAACTCAGGGAGACAGCAGGTCTTCACCTCTCTGAACTCCAGCTCTGACCACACAGGTCCCAATGGCACCAGCAAAGGGATTTCTCCAGGGAAAACCTGTTTTACACCCGGATTTTGAGGGAAAACCCAAAGCCTCGGAGCGACTCTGCAGTCAGCAAAAAGCATCTTGTGAGTCATCCTGACCCAGGGCTCTGCCAGCTCCAGCAGCATTCCCAGCTTTCCAGCTCTTGGAGCTGCTGGCTGTGCGAGAGGGAGCTCCATCCCCCCCTCCCCAGCTCCCATCTTCCCAGGACACGTTATCCCGAATCCTCCCGCCGAGGCCGATTCCTGGCACGGATGTGGGAACAGGAAGGAGCCCGGCGAGATCTTCGGGTCACAGCCCACGTCTTGCAGAGAAACCCCAGGGCTGCCCACACAAGGGAGCTGAGTTTTCCCACCCCAAAAAGTTCCCTTTCATTTCCAGCTCGTCGTGAACTCCTTCTGCCTGCCAAGAGGGGAAAGGACCTGTCATGCACCACCCCTCTCTCAGGATCGTTCATCCTTCTTTTTCCCAAAGAAAAAAAATAAAGGGGAAAGAGTCAGGAATTGCTTGATAATGTAATTAAAATATATTTATCCTCCACTCCCTGGTTCCCTCTGTTTCCTGATGACAAGGAGGCCCTCCCAAAGGAAAAGCAGAGAGGAGCAAAGGAAAGGAGGGAATGAACTTGCCCCTAGAAACGTTTCTCTGGTTTTCCCCTAAATGTAGGGAATATTTCAAAGCTTTGCATGGGGTTCCCTTCTTTGGAAAAAGTGAGAAAGCAAAATGCCAGAAGTCAGATTTCTTCTGTATTTAACTGTTCTCTAAAAAAAAAAAAAAAAAAAAAAGAAAAGTGAGGAATCTGAAAGGATTTTGCCTGAATTCCCAAATTAAAAGGCAGACATTTCATTGCGCCGAGGGGGAAAACATGGCAAACTGCAACTTGCAAAAACGGATGATCCCGATTTTGGGGAGAGACGCCTTTCCCAGCAAAAACAACCACAAATTAAAAAAAATAATAATAATAATAAAAAAAATCTTATCAGTGCCATTTCTCAGCCCCTGCTCTCCAACATTCTCCTGATTTCTCCCCCCAGAGATTTGTATCTGGGTCAAGAGTCCGCCCTCCTCCTCCTCTCCCGGCGCGAAGCCGAGCCTATCGCTCCCCAGGTTAGAAATGCCTTTTGCACAACTCTCCTTGGGTCAGCCATCAGGCTGAGCTCGAGGCCCATTCATATTCCACCCGAACCGCTCGGGCCAGGCCTAGTGACACCAGCCAGGATATCAAATCTACGCCCAGCCCGGCCTGCCCAGTGATATTTAAAACATCTGGCCCCGGCGTTTCCAGCGTTTCACGTGTGCGTGTCACCGAGACGCTGGGCTTTGCAAGGAAAACATCAGGACACGTTGGATCTCCTCCCCTTCCCCCTTGCCTGCGCCTGGAAGGATTTCATCATGTGTCTGCTCGGCTCTGAGTTCGTTCTTTATCTCTGCTGAGTGCCTGACAGATGTTGGCTTGGAATTCTCTGCTTCAACCCCGTTGCCTATGGGGAGCAGTGCTCCTGGGAGTGGGGATGGGAATGATGCTGGGAACACACACATTGGGAGGGAAAAACCCATCCCAGCTCACTCCTGTATGTTCTGCCACTCAGCAGAGTGAGGGGGTCAACACAGAGATGTGCCCAAGGTCTGGGGGTGTCGGGGTTCCTGAGTGACCCTTCAGCATCTGAGCACATCTGAGTTGGTCACTTGGCCCAAAATTGTCATGAACAAGCTTGTTTTCCTGCTGGCAGGCCCATGGCAGCACAAGAAAGCACTTGGAAACTATCTCCTCACATGTCCCTCAGCTGCCTGTTGTGTTCTGATGCCCCTTTGTCAAGGCAACCCCTGCCTTGAAAGGGTTTCAGGTCCAAACTTCAGTCCTTGTCCCCAGGAGTGATTCTGCACAGAGCAACCAGACCAACCCACTTTCAAATCTGCTGTCAGCGGGCTCAGGCTGCAGATTGATCTTCTGCAAGCAAGAAGTGCACCACCAAACCTCTGCTTTCCCCCAAATCCAATGCTCCCTACTCGTGAAAACCTCCTTCAGGAGGTTCCCAACTTCCTTGGACACAGGTGGTCTGTTTGCAACCAGTCATCCCTCTCCATTTGCTCTCCGAGTCAGGTTTTTGCAGCTTTGGGAAAAAAAAAAAAAAACAGTGAAAAATAAAACAACGCAGAACACCCCAAGCAAATTACAAAATCTCTGGTTGCACAACATGCCGTGAGACGCTGACGCTTCTGGCGTTTAATTTGGGCTCTGCCTCGTAAGCGAGAAGGTATTTGTCCCACCAAGGTCTGGAAAGAGCCCTTTGTGCTGAGGAACTGGAGACCTTGGCTCTTCAGTAGCCCCCCCAGATCTTCCAGGTGCCAAGGTGAGGCCAGCGTGGAGTCCATGGAAGGGACACCCTCTTTCCAGGGCTGCCCAGCATCTGTTTTAGTTTTGGTGCAACCAAGTTCTCCCAGTTGCTTTCCCTGCTTTGGGAGACATTCCCAGTGGAGGATGTGGTCTGATGGAGGTGAGCTCTGAGGAGCTGGTGGTTCACATGCCTGTGAGTAGCTTGGTGCTTCAGAAGGACTTGGCATGGAAAGCAGGTGGGTTTATTGGACTTTAGGAGAAATGTCCAATCAGCCTTCTGGAAAGGCCCCAGAAAAGTGTTCTCCCAGTCCCACTATGGATTTCGCCGTTGCCAGGATGTGCCTCCTGAGCAGCTCTTTTAGGTGAGCAGGATGCAAAGGGACCTTGTGAACGCTGGATCCCTGAGGCACTCCTGTTTTCCACCTCCCCCCTGCTTCCAGCAGCTAATGGGTCGTGTGTCCTCCTGCCTGGATGTGAGTTTCCACCCAGAATGGGTTGCCTCTCCCACTTCATTCTCTACCATCCTCAAGCAAATGGTTTTTCCCGCTGCTTTCCCCTCCCCTCTCCGCCAGCTGAGGACCACAGAACCATTTAGACTGGAGAAGACCCCCAAGACCACCGGCTCCAACATCCCCCCTTATCCCGACCCCAAGATATCTGTCTCCCAACCTCAGACCTGCATCAAAACCCACCAGACACACCCATTTTCAGAGCTCCCGGCGGCTTCTCCGCTTCGGTGCTTCCGCTGCTAATTCCCTGCAAATGAAAGGCTGCCCAGCACCATCCCCAAAACGGAGCCTTTGAAGCCACCTCGCAGCTCCCAGAGCTGTTATTGCTTTTTCAGGCTCTCCCAAAATTGCACAGATGGTCTTTCGGGGTCTTCCCCCCCAAAAAAAAAAAAACAAACACCAAAAAAAACCTAAACCAGCTCATACAAAGGATCTTCCAGCTCCATTTCCTCCATGTGTTGTTTTTATGTATCTTCCAGGGAAACGCGACCGGAGAATTTGAATTTAATAAGTGCGGGATCTCGAGGCTTCAAAAGCCCCACGGAGCCCCAGCGATGGATCAAAGGGCTGCAGAAAAACCTTGCATGGAATTATTGGCCCTTCAGGAGACCGAGACACCACGAGACACCTACTGGATCCACACTCCAGCCCCCTTGGGAGGGCAGAGTTATTAAAGGTCGCCACAAAGCCTGCTGAGAGCTACAAAAAGTTCTCTGCTGACTCAAGGATTTGTGGCTCAGACCCCGAGTCACCTGACAGAGAGAGCTCAGTGGAACCCGCAGCAAACTCTGTGCAAGGAGGAGGAAATGAAACATCCCAGGGGCGCTGAGGCCAGAAGGGAAAAAAAGAATGGCAAAGCTCTGCTGGCAACGAAAGGGCTGGGGGACAGGGGTGGTTTGGAGCTGGAAGGGATGGTGTGGGCCACTTGTCCTCCTCCAGCAGCTAAAGGTGAGTTTGGAGCTGAGAGACACAAAACTGAGATGCTCTGCAGGTTGTGGTGCTCATCCCCCTAGGCAGGGCTTTGGATTTAGGTCAGGGGTGGAAGTTGGATCACGTCCTTAGGTCATCTCCTGGAGAAGTCCTGACCACGTGTACACCCCCCACGTCATTTCAATGCCATCATTTATATGGCTGCAGACCACAGAGGGTGTTGTTCTCCCCCACAGAGGTCCAAACCCACCCTGAGGGTGCGTCCACTTTTGGGCTTCACCCAGGGGAGGGTTTCTGTCCTCGGGGGTGCTGCAGGGTGGGCACAGCTGGCACGGGAATTAGAGCCTGGGTTCTCCTGGCACTGCTGGAATTCTGCTTCCCACCATCCCATCCCACCAACATGGCAAGGCTCAGGATAGCTGAGGGGTAGGAAAGATGGAGAGGGACTTGGACAGGACACAGGGAATGGTTTTCCACTGCCAGAGGGCAGGGTTAGGTGGGATTTTGGGAAGGAATCCTTCCCTGGGAGGGTGGGGAGGGCCTGGAATGGATTTCCCAGAGAAGCTGTGGCTGCCCCAGGATCCCTGGAAGTGTCCAAGGCCAGGTTGGACGGGGCTTGGAGCACCCTGAGCTGGTGGAAGGTGCCCCTGCCCATGGCTGGGGGTGGGACCTTCAAGGTTTTGACCCAAACCATCCTCTGATTCTGTGATAACACCGAGCAGGTCACCTTTGCCTGGGCAGGGACCCCAGGGATGCTCCAGAGCAAGGAATCAGTGGAAGGGGCAAGGACACCGTGGCTCCCAGAGCCAGCAGGCTGGGGAGGTTCCTCCACACACGCCTCTTCCCTGATGCTACACACGCAAAGCCACAGATGGTCTGCAGGAATTCTCTTCCTGTGCCTTTGAGGGGTGCAGCTGCTTCCCTGACAGCTTCATTTCCATGCTCCAGCCACCAGGCACACACGTTCCTTCGCGGCACTTTGGTGTCTGTGCATCCACAAGGACATCCACAAGGACATCCACAAGGACATCCAGAAGGTCATCCAGAAAACTGGTGGTTCAGGCTGCCCAACAGACAGTCCAACACAGGTCGTTGTGCTCGAGGAAACAACCAGTTCATTCCCTGTTTCTGGAATTTCTGATTGATTTCTTTTAATGGGTGTTTCTTTTAAGCCCAAGCAACCTCAAGTTCTGAGCGTTTGTTTGTTTGGTTTGGGGCTTTTTCACCTGATTGTTTTTGAAAGCCTTTCCTGATGGGCCTTTCCTGCTCTCTCTCCCCAGACCTCACCAGGAATGTCAAGCCTGCTTTCCCTCGGATTTGCTGAGGGTCCCAGAAGTGGAACTCGATCTTTTGGGGGTCCAGTTGAGCCTTTAACAAAACGATCTTTTCTCCTCAAAGTTTATTCAGGTGCTCGCCTAAAACAGGTGTTGGGAAAGACAAAGAGAAAACCAGAAGTTTTAATTAGTCTAAGACAAATAATTTCCTCTCTCAGCTGGGCAGGTTTGGCTCTCTCTCAGCAGCTCTGATGTTGTGTGTGCAGCTACTCAGCAATTAATCCTTTCTTTTTTTCCCTTAAGTGGAAGTTTTCAACCTTTCAGCATCAAATTAAAAGGCAAAGTGAAACCAAATCACAGGACATTTGACTAGAAGAAGGTACCAGCCTGTTGCTGCAGCAGAAACCCAAACTGGAGGCAAAGGGCTCCCCTTTGGGCTGCCCAAAGAATTCATGTTTTCCAAGGAATGTTGGCATGTTCCATAAGTGCTGTTCCATTTAGGAAACAAACATTTTCCCCCTCAAGAACTAATTCTGTTGGGTTTCAGGAAAGAGGATGTCCAGTACCTAGGGATATCTGGGCAAAGGAGGGCTCCAGGGCTGGCAGACTCTGAATAGCTCAGGGAGCAGCCAAAGCCAAGGTGAAGTTCAGAGCTGGACAAAGAACCTACCAGTGGTCAATTTGAACTGACTCCATCCTTCTCTCCTGGGAAATTCAGATTTTCTCCCTTCAGAATCCTTAACAAAACTCCCCTTGTTTTGCCCTCTCATTCAAAATTGGGATTTTTTTCTCCAAAACCCCAGTTGGCTCCACCACAGCCTTTCTGGTGCCACCAGCAGATGCACCCAACTCCTTCTGCCATCGTTCTCCATGTCCTAGTTCATTTTGGCTTCCCCCTACCCAACACCTGAAGTGACAAATGGGGGTGAAATTCTGGAGTGGACACTTCAAATTCCATCCTCAGGAGTTAAAACTTTGCTCTGAGAAAGATTCTAATGTGGATTTCTGGGGGAAAACCATTTGTTTCAACAGCAGTAAAATTGCTGTGGGGCTTTAATTTGCAGTGCCTTGTTGGTCTCTTTTATTAATGAACTACAAGGCTGATTTACCTCCAAGGTCCTGATGATCTTACAAAGAGGTGCAGGAATAGAAGACACAGAACTTTGGCCTTTTTCTTGATGGGCTTTCCAGTGACTGAGGGTTGCAAGAGGTGTAAAGGAAGATCTGAACCACAGCCCAGTGTGCTCACCCCTCAGGACTGGGGGGTTTGGAAAGGCAGCCTGAGCCCAGCAGGAATGGTTTTCCTCCTGAGATCCTGGCAATCCCAGCAGAAGGTGGCCAAGACAAGGGGAGCTCCAGAGAAGCTGTGGCTGTCCCATCCCTGGAAGTGTCCAAGGCCAGGTTGGAGCAACCTGACCCAGTGGAGGTGCAACAATCCCTTGGAGCTGGTGTTGCAATCCAAAAAAACATCCAGAGGAGCTTGACCCTTCCAGCCATTCCAGCTGTTCTGGATAGTGGTGGGAAGTCCTTCCTTCCTTCTTTCCCCATTCAGCAAGGCTGGAGAGGGAGGAGAACAAAGTCTCTCCCATGCTTTGATTGCCCAGGTGATGAACCAACATTTGCCCTTTTCCAAGGTGCCTCTCCAGATCTCTTGGAGCCTCTTTAGGCTCTGAGGTCTCCTCAGTTTGAACAACAAGATGGCCCTTGAAATTCACCCCTTGCTTGGTCAAAGCTTGGATGGCACCTTCCTACAGGAGATGGACCAAGGGCCCGTGGGGCTCTCTCAGGAGAAAGGGACATCCACTGGGAAAATCCCAAAGTCCCAGAATCTTCCCAGCTGGGAGGGACCCACTTCTGGCCCATGCAGGGATCCAACCCACAACCTTCCTTCCTTCCTTCCTTCCCTCCTCTATTTTGTTGCCACTCTCCTTTAAAACCTTGCCGACAATTCCCAGCCTCCCCAAGCGCCAAGCTGAGGGAGAGAAGCCACCTCGCTCCTCACATTGTCCTTATCCTTGGCTGCTTTTCTGGCCAGGACTGTCCCTGGGCAGGAATTGCTGCTGCCTTGGCTCAGCCTCTCCCTCTCCCAGCTCCAGGGCTCGGGAGCAGAGGAAGCAGAAAGGGAGAGCGGGCACATCAGCTGGTAACAGTTCAGAACCAGATGTACATTCCTGCACAAAACTCCGACCTTCCCGGATCCAATTACTTGGGAAGAGCGCTCTGCTCCAACCCTCTTATCCCTAAAGCCTCTCCCTCCCTCCCTCCTTTCCCTCCTTCCCTCCCTCTTATCTCTGCTGCTCCTTTGCTTTTGATTATAAACTTGTCACTGCAGGGCGAGCGCCTTGGGAATATCCGGAGCGACCCACGGGAGGAGGGAACAAAGCCCCCCGAGGGGAACAGGCTTGCACACCCCACCAGACCACTGAGGAACTGTCCCCTCAAAAGGGGGGCGGGGGGGGAGGGAATTAATCAGCTTAATTAGAGCTGGCTGCGGGTTCAGCACTTGATGAGGTTTGGAAGTGGGGCGTCTGGGAAAGGAGGTTTTCCTCTCCAGCAGGTAGGGAGCAGGAGCAAGGCAGGGAGCACAGCGGCACCTCCTTGCCTTCCAGTTTGCTCCCGAAATTCCTGGCAGCTTCTTCCAGCAGAGAGGAGCTGGGCGAGCTCCGAATTCCCATTTTTGTCAGGACACCCGGCCTTCCCACAGGGAAGGGTGGCAGGAGGCAGCATCCAAACCTTCTCCTGCGCAGCACCGAGGGATCAATGGGCTGATTTGCCAACCGAGCCCTGCCAAGGGGCCAAAAGGACCACAGGTTTCCTATGGAGATAAAGTGCCACCCCTCCATCCCAGTCTGGATTCCTTAATTCCCCTATAACAGCAAGTTTTAGGAGCCTGGTCACAGCAGCAGCACCACAGTGGGTGCCACGCTCAGAGAAGGCACTGACCTCTCAGCAGGACCTGATTTGATATCCCACTTTTCCTTCCCTACCCTGGGATGCCCCCACCAAGCTCCCTGAATTCCCTTTCCCTCCAGGAGCGCCGGCTCGGCTCACATTTCAGCCGGGGCTGTGCACACGTGGCTGGTGCCTTTGCTCTCTCCAAGGGACAGATTTGTACCTTTCCTCTGCTGCAAGGGACAGATTTGTACCTTTGCTCTCTCCAAGGGACAGATTTGTACCTTTGCTCTGCTCCAGGGGACAGGTTTGTACCTTTCCTCTGCTCCAGGGGACAGGTTTGCACCTTTGCTATCTCCAAAAGACAGATTTGAGCCTTTGCTCTCTCCAAAGGACAGATTTGAGCCTTTGCTCTGCTCCAAGGGACAGATTTGAGCCTTTGCTCTGCTCCAAGGGACAGGTTTGCACCTTTGCTCTCTCCAAAGGACAGATTTGTACCTTTGCTCTGCTCCAAGGGACAGATTTGCACCTTTACTCTGCTCCAGGGGACAGATTTGAGCCTTTGCTCTCTCCAAGGGACAGATTTGTACCTTCACTCTGCTCCAGGGGACAGATTTGTACCTTTGCTCTGCTCCAAGGGACAGGTTTGTACCTTTGCTCTCTCCAAGGGACAGATTTGTACCTTTACTCTGCTCCAGGGGACAGATTTGTACCTTCACTCTGCTCTAGGGGATAGATTTGCACCTTTGCTCTCTCCAAGGGACAGATTTGAGCCTTTCCTCTGCTCCAAGGGACAGGTTTGTACCTTTGCTCTGCTCCAAGGGACAGATTAACACCTCTGTCAGCACCGAGCTCCGCTGGGGCAGCCGGGCACACACCACACACCCAGGGCAGAGGGGCTGGGAGGCTCTGGCATTCCATCCTGGGGCAAATCCCACCGTGAATTTGCCCCTAATGAATCCTGCCTGATAGTGAAAAGCTCCACACCTTCAGAGCTTACACAGCAACAGCCCCCTCGGGGTGAAATTCTGCCTCGCTCAGCCCCTCCCCTGCAGAAGCTGGGGGCTATTTAATTGATTTATTCCTTTAATTGATTTATTCCTTTAATTGATTTATTCAGTAGCTTTTCTTTAGCACAGAGGAGCCAGGGGCTGCTGTGCTGACACTGAGCCCAGAGAGGCACATCCCAGAGCTTCAGGGGCAGCGGCCACCGGGCTGGACCAGCATCCCACCACGGCTCTGGGGGATGTCCCAGTGTCCTGATGGGCTCAGAGTTTATCCCAAAGGCCCTGGGCACATAGAGATCCACCCACAGAGCCCACCTCTGTCTGCAACCCCTGGCAGGGTCGATCCCACCCCATGGAAACACCTCTCCCTGCCTTTGGTGGCCACAGCAGGTTGGGGACAGGATTTCCCAGTGCAGGATCTGCTGCCCTTGCTCCTGGTGCTCTCAAACATCCCAAAACATCCCTGCTCCCTTTCCCGAGCAGCCTTTTCCAGGCACTTCTTTGGGGCAGGGCACTCCGGATGCTCAGCCCCACATCCTGCCTGCCCTCCCACGCTCCACGCATCTCCCTAAATCCACCAGGAACACGGAGTTGCTGGGAATCTGTTTGCTGGGAAAACCAATCTCCTTGCAGCTGGAAAGCCGAGGTGCCCTTTCGGCTTCCCTGAGGACTTGGGAAAAGATCCCACGGGCTAAGGAGACTCCTAAAAAACCTCAGGCATAAAGCAAAGACCCCTCCATCCCAAAGGGGTGGTGTCTGCCTTGGGGGGCTGGTGGGCACCACCCCCAGCCCAGCTGCACTCACGGAATTCCAGGTTACCCCCCTCACCCATCCAAACCCCCCGAAAACAGGGATTTAGGGTGGGAGTGGGAACGATCCCCGTCCTGCCCGAGCCACAGGGACCCCAAATTGGATTAGGGGTGGCTCTCCCGCTGCTGTGCTGCCCCTGGGAGCCTTTGCTTTGGAAAGCAAAGCCAGCCTGTCCCCGGGGGCTGCCTGGGCAAGGCTTTGCACTACAAACATTACGGACCAGGAGCGCCGTCAGCCCCGGGCAAGCCGACAATTCCTCCCTCTCCTACCGAGGAACACTTTCCAAGCAAACCAGACATTATTTTTTTCTATTAATAAGTGTTGATACCTACTGGAAAACCGGGCAGAGAAACCCACTCCAAGCTAATTCTTCTGATAGAGCAGCTCCTCTTTACGAGCTCCTTTTGTCTTGTTCCTTTTTATTAGGATTATTATTATTGGGTTCTTTTATTTCCCTGCTCTGGATTGCAAACATGAGCTTTGCTGCTCAGGAATGTGTCTGTTCCTGCAATTTGGGCTGGAGCTGGAATCAGAGGTCCAAATCCCATTTTGCTCTGCGTTAAACTTCATGGAAGCAAGAGGAGTTTTCCCACTTTTTGCCCCCACGGGGAGGGAAGACAGACCCGTCGCCTTCTTTTCCATGGATCAAAATCCCTGCCGGCACAATTTTTGTGCTCTAGGGTGTCAGAAATTCAGCAGCAGGATATTCTGCAGTTCAAAAATGCCTTCCCACCCTGATTCCCTAATATTCCCTGCTTGGGATTTAATGTAGAGGGGGAAAATGGGGCGAAAAGGGAATGGGGTGCACAGCCAGCGTCGCCTCTCCGGGGAACTTTCCACAGGGTTTTCCACGAGCTGATCCATATTTTGGACCGTGTCAGCCCCGGAGGGTCTTTCCATGTCCCCACCAAGGAGAGTTTTGAAGGGGTTTTGCCCTCCTGCCCCTAAACCTTCACCCTTTCCACGGGGATTTCTGTCCCTCCGAGGTCACCCTGTGGGATGAAGAGGCAGCTCCTCACCCCATCCCCCAGGACAGGGGGTTTGCAAGACCTCTCCAGCACCCAGGGGTGCAAAATAGGGCACCTAGGGGTGCGAAATAGGGCACCTAGGGGTGCAGAATTCCCCATTCCGTAAAAACGGGGCTCACTCGTGCCTGCTGTGCCCCCAGATTTGGGCATGGAGCCGCTGCAGCCCAGCCCCAGATTTGGGAAGGGCAGCCTGGGCAGCACAAGAAGCAGAGCAGCCCCCCCAAAAAGCTCTGGGGTTTGGGGTGTTACCCCCGAGGGGTCCCGCCAATTCGACCTCTCTGGGGCAAAGGGGGGGTGGCTCCCTTTTATTCGAGGTGCATTCCCGAGATTTTCGGAAAGTGTAACATAAAACTGTGAAAGTTTAGCAGGGGAAAAGCCTTCCTCCCACCGAGCCGGCCGGCCAATCAGGACGGAGCCCCGCACCTCCCTCACTTCTGACAACTATTTAGCAACCGAGCTCAGCTAAAGTTTCCAAAAAGTTAGAATAACTTCCTCTCTCCAAGACCTCAATTTTTTTGCACAACCCCGGCCCTTGAAATAAGAGCCTTTCGAGCAACCTGGAAAACGTTTGGTCAGCACAAAAAAAAAAAAAAAAAAAAAAAAAAAAAAAAAAAAGGAAAAAAAAAAAAGGAAAAAAAAAGAAAAAAAAAGAAAGAAAGAAAGAAAGAAAAAAAAAAGAGCCCTCCCGTTTTTTTCCAAAAGGATCTGTCTCAGGAATTTAAAGCACATTTAAGACACACACACACACACTCACATAACATAAGGAGGGGGGGAAAGGCTCTTCCCCTCCCCTTCTTGCAGAAAGCATGGAAGAAAGCTCCAGTTCTCCTGTTTCCCCTGTGGATAGCTTGGGGACCAGCGAAGAGGAGCTGGAGAGGCAGCCAAAGAGATTTGGCAGGAAGAGAAGATACAGTAAGAAGTCCAGCGAAGATGGCAGCCCCAACCCAGGCAAGAGGGGGAAGAAATCCAGCCCCAGCTCCCAATCTTATGAAGAACTGCAGAGCCAGAGGATCCTGGCCAACGTCAGAGAGAGGCAGAGGACTCAGTCGCTCAACGAAGCGTTTGCCGCCTTGAGGAAAATCATCCCCACGTTGCCCTCGGACAAACTGAGTAAAATCCAGACCCTCAAGCTGGCAGCAAGGTACATAGACTTCCTCTACCAGGTGCTGCAGAGCGATGAGATGGACAGTAAGATGACGAGCTGCAGTTACGTGGCTCACGAGAGGCTCAGTTATGCCTTCTCCGTGTGGAGGATGGAGGGAGCGTGGTCCATGTCGGCCTCCCACTAGCCACCGCCCAAGCCGGGTGAGTACCCCTTTTCTCTTCTCCTGGGGGCTGCTCTGTGCCCCCTCTGTGTCCCTGTGTCCCTTGCCCAGCCCCGGGGAGAGGTGGCAGGGATGGTGTGGGCATCACACGGGGCTTGAGTTGCGTGTGGTCCCTCTCCCGCTGCAGGGAATTGGTGCGAATTAAACCTCCCCGTGGGCAGAAAGGAGAGATGCATCGGGTTTTTTTGGGGGGGTGGGAATAAATGGATATTGGGGGTGTTTTTTTGGCTCTGCGGGGTTGGGGCAGTGAGAGGGGACCTGGCGTGGAGAGTTGGTTGGTGAGGGACGGAGGGGAAAAACATCACTGTGTGAGAAAGCGCTGCCTTGGGGAAGGGTCTGGAGGGGGTAAAGGTGACCCGTGCAAGGGGCTGGGGAGGGGAAGGATGTGAAAGGGCTGCTGCCACGTTCCAGGGGTGCCTGCACCCCCAAAGACCCCCAGCACTGAGCCCTGCAGTGGCCACATCCTCTGGCAGCCGGGGCACCGCGACCCACGCCGTGAGCTGGCCAGAGGTTGTTGCGTTTGCCTTGAAAGAAAGGAGCAGCAGACGTGGCTCTGCCCCGGCCCCCTCACCCTGCCAGGAGCCGCCAGGCAGAGGGGACAGACCCCGCTCCCTCTCCAGCTCTGCCCAGTTTCCCTTCCCCAAAAGCGCCGCCGCTGCCGCCCCAAGTTTCTTATTTACTCCCCCGGCTAAATTCGGCCTCGTGGCTTTCCGCGAGCTGAGAGCGACTTCCTCTTCAGCTGCCTTTGTAATGCTCGGGGAGGGAGGGAGAAACGGCAAGAAAGGGGGTGGAAAAAGCTTTTAATAACCCCCTCATCTCCAGCTAATTAAGCAGAGCGGCTCTGCCTTGTGTCAGCCGGGGGTTGCTGTCTGGGCTCCGAACATAAACCAGAGCCCACCAAGCAAAGGGAAACCTTCCCCGCCACCCCAGTGAGGTAAAAATGCAATAATTTCATCCTGGGGGAGAACCGAGGATGGAAAGTTTCTCAGGGCGTTTTTTAAAGGGGCAAAAATCCATCTGGGTTGGAGCAGTGCATTGAAATAAGTCACAAATAAACCCGGGCGAAAAACTTGGTGCCACTTCTTTAGAAAGGCTAAAAAAAGGTCCAGCCAGGACTTTGTGGTGTAAAACAGCCTTCAAAGCACTCGAGGAACCACTTCAAGTAAACGTTTCCCTCACATCCTGGAATGGCTTGGAATGTGCTGGGTTAAGGTGTCCCCACACTCATCTGGGGAGCCCCCAGAATGCTGGCGTGTCTCAAAATGAGTTTTCCCACCCATTGCATGAGCTGGCCGCTCTTTGATTTGCTTTAAAAAGGCAACTCTGCTGTCCTGGGGTTTATGGTTGTTGCTGGTGCTACTATTTCTTCCACGCCGTGCCCTAATTTCAGCTGCAAAAAAGCCCAACTCTGGTGGGTTTTAACAAAGCTGAGCCTGGTTTATAAACCAGAGCGCCTTTTCCCAGGCTAATCCGGCTGGAAAAAAAAACCCAACCCTGCAGCAAACACATTAAAAAAAACCCACACACACAAAAACCCAGGGCTTCTTGTCAAAAGCAGATGTAAAATGTCCCAAACACATTTTTCTGGAGCCGTTTAGATTGGCTGAGCAGCAAAGTGCTGGGCTGGAACAATGCTCTGATTCTGTTGTTCCCCAAACGACGTTGTGTTGCCATTAGCCAAGGATGCTTCGAGATGTGTTATCTAACAGCCAGCCCCTCCTGTCACGCAGGGCGAAGCTTTTTGGGACCACATCTTAAATGAATCCCGTGTTAAAGCATTGCCCACGCCACCCTGACGAGGCAGGTTTTAGGTGTGGGCGCTCAGCGTCTAAAAAATCAGGAGCAAAACTGCGGGTTGAGTGAAAAAAAGGTGAATTCTGAGCGAAACCTTGAGCGGTTTGGGATGAGCTGTGACCTGACTTCCAGTGTGGTGGTCTGAGCTGGTTTGGGCTCCATGGGTCACTTCCCAAAGCTTGGGATGAGCCGTGACCTGACTTCCAGTATGGTGGTCTGAGCTGGTTTGGGCTCCACGGGTCGCTTCCCAAAGCTTGGAATGAGCCGTGACCCACCTTCCAACGCCGTGCTCTGAGGTTTTTGGGCTCCACGGGTCGCATCCCAAAGCTTGAGGTGAGCATTGACCCACCTTCCAGTGCCATGCTCTGAGCTGGTTTGGGCTCCATGGGTCGCTTCCCAAAGCTTGGAACGACCCATGACCCACCTTCCAATGCCATGCTCCGAGGTTTTTTGGGCTCCACGGGTCACATCCCAAACCTTGGGATAAGCCATGACCCACCTTCCAGTGCCATGCTCCGAGGTTTTTTGGGCTCCATGGGTCATATCCCAAAGCTCGGGGTGAGCATTGACCCACCTTCCAGTGCCGTGCTCTGAGGTTTCTTTGGGCTCCACGGGTCGTTTCCCAACCCCCCCAAGATTTCCCCCCTTTCCCTGTGCCTGGGAGAGCGGGAAGGCGCGTGCGGTCGGGCTGTTGAAAACGCTGTTGACAAATGGCCTGGTGCGGAGCGGTGTCAAATTCGAGCGCTCACGGCGACAGCGAGCCCCGCTGCCAGCAGAGGGGAAAAGAAAGCCCTCCAAGGTCCTCCAGGAACGAGGGGGAACCCGTTGGGTGGCGGGATGTGGGATTTGGCACGGGGGTCTGCACCGCTCCGAGGAGTTTTTGGGGGTAACTGGGGAGCGAAGGTGGGTTCCGTGGGGAAAAATCCCCGCGTGGTTTCGGGATCAGCTCCCGCCTTTGGTAGGGAACGGGGAGCAGGAAGGAGCGTCGGTCGAGCCTCTCTTTTCCCTCGGTTTTGGGGACATGGAAGAAGCCAGGAGAGGAAAAAAGAAAAAAAAGCCTCGTGCAAAAGCGAACGAGAGGAAAAGCAGAGGAGCTTTTTGATGAGAAAATCAGAGCCTTGGGAACTGGGAAAATGCCACCTGGCCCCCGCCAGCGCCAGCAGGTCGCTCCTCTGGCCACGGAGAGCTTTTCCTGCTCTGCTCCACGGAATTCCAGACAGCTCGCTGCCGGTGTTTCGGGAGAAACAGGCACAGCTTCGCGCTCCCAGGGCTGCTTGGGGTGTTTCAGATGAGCCTTCCTCCCCCCCAGAATCTCCTCATCCTCCTCGCCGGCACCTGCACCCCTGCCCCTTTGAGCCGCTTTGCTCTTTCCCTCTCTGAACGTGCTCTAAACTGAGTTTAAAGGAAAAAAAAACAGGGAAAACCCCCACGTTTGCTGGGATGGCAGGGCAAGGATTGGATAGCAGGACCGTGAGCAAAGTGGCAAGGACAGTGCAGGCCTAACCCTGCCCCAGTAAGACCAGTTTGCGGGCACTCCCCTTGTTCCCACTCATTTCGGTTCGCCTTGGCACTGGCATTAACAGCGCCTTTCCCACCTTTCCCGTGCCGGAGGAGCCACATGCACTGCTTGATCCGCAGCCCCGTCAGACTTCCAGGCTGCTCGCAGCATCCAGCTGCAGCCCCCCGTTCCGTTCTCTCCTTAAAGAAGCAAACAGATGTTATCTCTGCCTGCCCTGGCCACAAACCCCAACCCCAGAGCCTGTGAGAGCAGCCCAAATAACTGCGGGTGTAGCCACACTGGGACTAAGCCCTTTTCGTCCCCAGAGCCCTATTATTTTATTTCATTTTATTTTTTCCTACGCATCCTGAAAAAAAAAAAAAAAAAAAAAATCTAAATGAGTTTCCTTGACAGGAAGGATTGTAAAAGTTTGGTATTTACATTAATAGGCTTGTAGCGGGGGGTTTTCATCTCCGCGCGTTTAAAAGCCCAGCAAAATGCATTTCGGAGCCTCTGTTTACGTTCGTGTCTTTCCCTGGGAAAGGATAAATCTGTTACCCAGCAGACACCAAGCCAAAAACCTCTCCGGCTCGGCGAGCTTTGAATAAGAGGGTGCGAGGAAAATGCTCCGGACAAGGAGCCACGCAAAAAGACAAATCTGCCTCGGGCCAGACGCAAAGCAAGGAATGACCCATCCAAAAGAGAGCTGGAGACACTCACGGCGCGGGGGGAAAAAGGTGGGATGAAACCCGGCGGAGAGAGCGGTGAAAACATGTTGGTCCTTCCTTCGCCCCGGGCAGGGCTGCGGTAAAAAAAAAAAGCCCCGTCGGGAGAGATGTGCGTTGAAGGGTCATTAAGGGAACATTCAAGGCAGACATTTCGCCTAAGTGGAGCTAATTTGTCTCCCAATTAGTCAGTCGCGGCTCGGCGGAGGAGCTCGAGTTGGAAAAGCATCCTCGCCAAAACAAAGGGCAAGATGGAAACGCTTCTCCCTTCGCATTCCTTCCCTGAGCGCTTTTTGGGGCACTTTTCGTGCAGGTCGAGGTGAATGAGGAGCTGGGACAGCTCTCCTGGGGACATCCCGTGTCCCTTAGAGATATCATGATTTTTAGCACTTCCCTGCGGGATCAGCACAAATCTCCGAGCCCCGAGTCGTAGGAAGAGCTGGATCGAGCCACGAGCAGCACCCCGAAAAGTGTCACCAGGGAATTGCAGCTCCCTGGAGCAAAGAGAGGGTTTAAATCCCCCTCCCGGGCTCTGCAGAGAATTGGGAAAGGGGTTGGGGGGGGAGGGAGGGAAAAGCCGATTTAAATGAAGCTGCTCCCGGCTCTCTTCTGCTCCCAGCAAACACTTCAGCGGGTTGGAGAGTCCCCACCGCTCCCGAGTCACTTCTTCAGGCAAATCTGGAAGCTAGGAAAACTCAGAAACACCCCCCCTAACCTGCCTATTAGCAGAATTAATGATGATTTCTCCACAACGAAACCAGTACAAATATTTGCCAGGGATTTTTTTAAAAAACAATTAAATAAATAAAACCTATAAACCAAAACTCAATCGACCATCAGGCACCCCGGCATCGAACGAGATTTGTAGCCGGCGAAGATGACCACTCAGCACCAACAACTAATCACGCACCAACAGCACAGTCACTCAGCCAGCCCATAAATCCAAGCAGGGCAGAGCCATCCCTTTAACCGCTTCCAGGCCGGGAAAAAAGCATGGAAAACAGCGGGATGAGGTGCCTGCTCGTGGGGTTTTAGAACCCCAGGGCAACCGTGCCATTCCCTGCTCCTGCTCCTGCAAAGAGCTGGCACCTCTTAGGAATGTGCTTCTCCTCCTGCCTTGGAGCTGGGAATTTTGGGGGGGCTGACTGGGGGTAAAATAGAGGATCCCCCCCTTTGAATTTTAGCCGGGATCTGTCACCCTCAGAGTCCGTGGCTTAGGGATAAAGGAGGGTTTTCCTTTGGGAAGCGGGGAAAGGGATAATTCAGCTTTTTATGGCAGAATCTTCACGGGGATCCACCCGGGAAAAGGTGGATCCCTGTGCCACGAGCTTCCTTTGGGATCCGTGTGCCATTTGGGGTTGCTTTGCTGGGGCAGCTCCGAGCCCAGGAGCGGTCAGATACCAAATAACCCTGCACGGTGAGCTCTGTGTTCTCCTCCCCTCCTCTCCTCTCCATCGTTTAACCACAGCTCGGAAAAGAGCAAAAAAGGAGGAGAGGGGGAGAGAAGAGACAGATGTCCACTGGTGCAGCTTGAGATATATTTACTGGAAGGGGTCCAGTAAGCCTGGACTCGCTTTAATTGAATTCCTAATCAGACAGTTTTGCTGCCACCCCCAAAGAAGCGGCTTCACCATTTCCTGAGGAGAAATTAAACCTGCCAAACACACGCTTGAAAATGTAGGAATTAGCGTTTGGATGAATTTAGCCCGCCCCCCCCCCAAAAAAAAAGACCCCCTCCTGCAGTAATTTAGCTGATGATGCCTCTGGTTTTAGCTGTCGAGGCTTCAAAAATCA
The DNA here is from genome assembly GCA_035221455.1 of Xenops minutus. NCBI lineage: Eukaryota > Metazoa > Chordata > Aves > Passeriformes > Furnariidae > Xenops > Xenops minutus. The sequence goes on from JAWWEE010000002.1 coordinate 5,100,032, forward strand.
TATGTTTGTGCTTAAATGTAAATAAACTTCCTTGCTCTGCTGAGAGAGATGTGGGGGAATCGCGGGCTGCACTGAGGCTAAAAAAAAAATAAAAACTGAGTGAATGCAGCCTGGAAAAGTCGGTGGGGTGGGAGAGAGAGGCTGTCATGCAGAAAGCAGCGTTTTGGGTGGCTACATCCACATGCAGCTCCCCCGACATCGAGCTCCGCATCGAAATTCATCTGGCAGAGCCACGGAAATGCACATTTCAGAGCGAGCCTCACGGCGTGTTTTATGCACCTCGGGAAGAAACCGTGATAAGGCGCCTCAGGAGGAATTCCTGGCTGGGAGGGGAAGCTCGGGAAAAGCGTGGGGATGTTAGGGGGAAAATAAAAAAAAAATAGGATTGCAGGCTCAGGAGGAAGGCGAACAGGGAGATGTTTCCCTCGCCATTTGGGAGGACAGGAGAGGAATTTAATCCTGCCAAAGGCAGCAGCCCGAAATTCCTGTGCCACCATCCTAAGGATGCTCGTCCTGCAGCACAGAAAGCCCACCCTGCCTATGCTGAGATGGAAAGAAATGCCCGAATGACCCACGAATTAATTAAAGGGCTTGGAGGGGGTGGGGGGAAAGAGGTTTGCAAGGAGCTCAGGCTGAGCACCTGCCTGCCCCTCTGCGTGGGGGTCCCCAAAATTTTGGGATGTCCCCAAAATTACATCCCGAAGGCGCTTTTTTTGGGGGGGGAAGTTCTTTGGGGTTGAAGTCTTTCCTCCCCCCAAAGACACAGCCAAGCTTCCCCCACAGGCACCAGCGGGATCCCACAGCGTGGGGCGGGTGGGAATTGAGCCCGTGCGTGGAAACAGAGCGTGTTCAAGCTCTGGGAATACCAGGGAATCACCGGCCCTGGAAACTTCCCAGTGAAAGATCCCGGCTCGGCAAACCCGCACGATAAAAGCAGGACAGCTGTGAGCTAAGGCTGCCTTTAAACCTCCCCCCTGTGCACGCAGCGTGTTCAGCTGGGGTTTGACACGTCAGATAAGATGGCCAGGCTGCATATTTTTGCTTTATTTTGTGGAAGGATTCGGGAACTTTCTGGCATCCCCCCCTCCGAGTTCCTTGTTCGACGGGGCGTGCGAGCTCCGCGGCCAAACCTCCCTCCCAGCTCCGGTTTGGGGGTTCAGGATCGGAGGGTTTCCAGGAGGTTTTGCCCCCTTTGCCACGAGAAGGGTTGGGTCGTGGATCCCTGTGGCCAAATAACCCATTTTATACCCCGTGGCTCATCCGCGTTCTTCCCGCCGGGATGTGCTGAATTTCCACGCGGGTTTCGGGACACGGGATTTGGAATTCTTCACATCACCTCCTGTGCCTCCCGAGCAAATGAAATCGCGGCGTTCCCTCTTATTTTTCCCCTCGGAAATGTCAAAACCGGCCAAGGCAGTGACCGCTGTTTGTTGGTGTAAGGAGGAACTCAGCGCTGCTTTCGCCTCAGGGGAATTAGCTGGGCGAAAAGCCCCCCAAAAAAGCCCCCAAAATCTCATTGCAGACCCGCTCGGGGTGGCTCGGAGCGCTCCCAGTTCCCAGCAGTGAACTGGGAGCTGCGGACACGCCGCTTTTCCAGAGTTAATCCCCAAATTTTCCTCCTGAGCGCTGTTGGTTCCTAAAACAGGGCGATGCTTTCCCTCTCGCCCAGTGGCCAAAGGTCAATATTGGCAGGTTGTTTAGGGGACACATGGGAAAGTGTCGCTGTCTCTTGGGTGTGAACGAGCAGAGAAGCCCCTGATTTTCGGGGTGATAACGCCTTTAAACCACAAATCGATGCTCACTTTCTTTTTCGTCCTCGTTTGTTGTTCTCATCCATGTCTTTAGCGGCTCCTTTTCCGCTGTCTTGGGGAAGGTTGGGGCACGTCCCTAAAATCGCACGTGTGGCTAAATTATTTCCAAGCCGGAGGGGGTTTTTTAGTCATTCCTGAAAGAGGGAGAGGAGGAGAGGAAGGTTTCCTGGAGCTTTTGCAGGGAGCCCAGGCCAGGAATCGATGCCTAAAGTTTTGCAGGAGGGGGGATTGTTTATTGGGACAATTTGGGACCTGCAGTTTCTCCGCGGAGCTTTGAAGGTACCAGCACGGCTGGGGAGGCTCCTCCAGTTCCAGAGCTGGGGCACAACCAGGGAAAAGACTCCGGGAAGCCGCTGGCCCCCTGGAATTCGGGCTCTCCATGGCCTGATTGGCAAAATCCTGGCATCACGCAGGGATGCAGCACCAGCAGGCTGCGCTCCAGCAGGTCCAGGAGGCGTCACGTGCGGCAATGAGGCTGCTCCATTCCCATCCTGCTAGGAAACTAAGAATTTATTAGAGAAAAAGCAAAAAAAAAAGCAAAAAAAACCCCAAAAGCAACAGAGGATTTGGCAGCCGGCAGAGGGTGGGGATCCCTGCCAAGGCCTGGACAGCTGTACCTTCTTCACTAGCAAGTTGTGTGATCAGCGAGGGCTGTGCTGAGAGCCAAGAGGAGTTACCAGAGCTGCCACATCGCATTTGGCTGAGCCTCCCTCGGGGAGACACCTTAAAGGAACAAATCCAGCCCTGGGTTCCCCCCTCCAGAGTCCTCCCAGCAAACCTTGGCCCGTTGGGTTGCGGGGTTTGGGTTGGGATGTGGGGTTTGGGTTGGGATGTGGGGTTTGGGGTTGGGTTGTGGGGTTGGGGTTGGGTTGTGGGGTTTGGGGTTGGGTTGTGGGGTTTGGGGTTGAGTTGTGGCATTTCCCCCCATCCCCCTTCCCCAATTCCTGATCCGAGGCCAGGAGGAGACTTCCACAAGGCTGTTTTTCCACTTTCTGCAGCCCCCCAAAGGCTCGGTTTGTCCCTCCCAGCCCCGGCAGGACTGGCTTGAAATAACCCAGGAAATTGTGCAAAGGCTGGAGGGCCCAGGGAGGGCACCACAGCTGCACATCTGGCACTGCACAGCTGGCACTGCACATCTGGCAGCTCTGGGCAGGGCGGGCACGGAGGAGTGAGGGGCTTGGAGGAGGTTTGAGGAGCTCTGGGGTGCCTGCAGGTGCCAGGGAATGGCTGGGGAAGCTCCTGGCCTTTGTGACCCTCTGGTGACAAAGCAAAAGGACCTCGGAGACCTTTTGAAAGAGCAAATGATTCTGCCTTTTCTTTAGGAGAAAGGCAAGGGAGCTCTTTCCAGGTGTTATCCCTGCCCTATCCATCCCCTCCATCTCCAAGCAGGGGTTAGTTTTAACCTCCTGCCTTCCCAGTCTGGCCACGTGGATTCCCATTTTCCTCCCCCAGCTCCTTCCAAGGGGCTGGTTTTCCCTCCAAAGCTGCCCTGGCATTCCCAGTCCCCAGAGTGAGGCACAAACCCTTGGAGCAGCTCTCCCCATCCCCAGAAAAAGATTCCCAGGCTCAGGGAGAGCTCCTTGATGGAAAAGGTGGAAAAGCAGCAAAGGGAGCTCCTGCTGACTCAGCATCTCCTGGCACTAGAGGGCAGGATAAACTCTACTAAAGAAACTCCAGTAAATAAAGAATCCGGTGGCTTTGAGGTCGCATCCAAGGGGAAAAGAAAACCCCCAGGCACGGGAGGTGGATCCAGATTTGCCAGAAAGTGCCTCCACCGAGGGGCTGAATCCCTCTGAACCCCAAAGCTTGGCAGGCAGGATAATAATGTGACCCAGGCACTGCAGCAGCTCAGCTTAGGACTAGAGCCAGCTTAGAGCTGAGATACCCCAAAACCTGCCCAGCAGGGTTGGGAGGAGCATCAGGGAGATACTGGGATAGATAAACCCCCCTGTATGATGGATTCCTTAGATCCCTTGGAAGGGAATCACTGGGCAGAAGAAATGCAGGGATTTGGGAGCAGCTTGGGAGTGGAAATGTCTGAGCCCTGCTTTGCTGCGAGGGGGAAAGGAGGGTTTGTAACTGTGCACTGTAAAAAGGGGTGTTGGAAACGAGGCAAAAAATGAGGTGAGGGTGGATGGAGGAGCCCCCAGCTCCTTCCCATCCTCTGTGTTCTCCTCCAGCCTCTTTTGCACTGCTGGGTTTGGGTGCCCACGGGATGTCGGGGCTGGCTCTGCTCCCTCCAGCTGATGTCCCTCGTGGGGACGCTTCAATCCAGGCTGATTTGAGGGGTGGCACCTCTTTGGTGCCCTCTGATGCGATGGGGCCAGGGGGCTTTTCTCTCCTTGCACCCCCAGCCCGCCCTGGGGACCCTCCTCTCTCCACTGTGCCCCAAATGAAGGAGCCAGGCTGGACCTTCTCCCCAACCTGCCCACATGCTCCTGGTGCCCCCAAAAAGCAAATATCAACCCTTGGAGTGCCCACTTTGCCACCTCCCCAGCCGTAGGGAAGGGATTCCACCCGCAGCCACACGGGATTTTGGTGCCCAAGCCGTGCCCACCCCGGCCAGACCCTGCCCAGAGCACCCCAAAATCCAGGGTGCCCAGGGGGGCCTGGCATCCTGGAGGGATGGGAAGCATCCACATGGGAAGCAGCCCTGCCCCAGGGCCAGGCTGAGCATCCACAGCCCCCTCTATTCCCTTCCAAGCTCCCCATGCCCAAGATCTAAACTGCAGATGTTGCTCTGCAGCTTTGGAGGGAGACACAGAAAAAAAAACACCCTAAAAACGGAAGGAAAAAGGTTAAAGCAGCCCTGTGAGTCACTTCAGCCCTACTGTTGATTTAGAAACCTACCTCTGCTGTAAATAAGCTCCTCCAAAGGGTTTAACCTCTTGCATCCTGGCCAGAAAAACTCCTCAGTGAGGACTAAAACTCCCTCCTGAGCCCCAGAAGCAGCAAAGCTGGAAAAGCCCACAGCAGGGTTAGGGCTGAGAACGAAGTGACCCCCAACAAGTGACCTGGAGAGGGGGAGAAAATGAAACGAAGGCATCAGTGAGGCAGATAATGAAAAGAGCAGGATGTGCTGCTCTCTGGGATGTGCTCCAGAGGCAGCCAAGGGCAGGAACCACAGCCCAAAGAAGCAGAGAGAGGCTGTGCAGTGAAAAACCAAAACACAGCCCCCACACCGTGGTGTGGAGGTGCAGGAGGATCCCAAATCGTTCCCCCACAGGTTTGGGTGCTGCTTTTTCAGGTTTCAGGCTGAGAAACCCCAGGCTGAAGGCAAAGGGCATCTCAGCTGCGGGGAAGAGCCCCGAGGAGAACCACAGACAGGAGCATTCCCGGGATAAAGGAGCTTTTCCGCAGGGTTCCCGTGTCAGGGAAGCTCTGGAAAGGGCTGGCATTGCAGACAAGAGCCAGGCTGGGCATGGAATGGCAGCTCTGGGAAGAAGCCCCCGTGAATTTGGGAAGGCAGCTGAACCACCCCCTCCCTCCCTCCTTTCCCTGCCCCCTCTTAAGGTCTTGAATCATCTCGTTGTCTTTCCAAAGGCGAGGGTGTAGCGGCGGAAGGGGAGCCTTGGCTGGGATTTGAGGCACTGAGTGGGAGTTGGGAAGGAGCCCAGGCTGTGCTCATCCCAGGGCACCTCCAGGAGCATCCTGCCCCGGCAGCTCCTGCAGGCCACGGGGCCACAGCCACCCAAGGGCTCTCCAGCTGAAGCAGAACCTCCCAAAGTGACCAAGGAGGGGTTTTTGGGGGGGTGAAAAGGGAAAGTGCTGAGCCAGCCCCAAATGAGGCTCTCCTGGAACATTTAGGCATGCTTTAAATCCGCCCCCCCCCGCCCCGAGGTTCTGGGGGTGCTTTAAGAAGTGACATTCATCACTCCCTGGGCAGCACACAGCGATGCAAAGCTGAGGGCAGAGGGAGCTGATGGATAATTCAGACCCAAACCCCTCTCGGGGTGATTTTCCCTCCGTTCCTCCTCTCAGTCCCGGGAAGTTTCCAGCCCTTCCACATCAGCCACGAACCGAGACAGGACTGAACTCCAAGTTGGTGTGGTCAAGTTTTCCACCTAAAACTCACAGGGCAGAAACTTGTTTAGGGAAAAAAAAAAAAAAAAAAGCTGTTCTAAAGAAATCCCTCTAAACCCACTGGCATTAATTGATGGAATAAGGCTTTCCTCTGGATCTGTGCCTTTAGCAGTGTGATAAGTGGTATTTCAGAGAGCTGCTCCCACGGGTCTCCCTGTCCTTGCTGAGGAGCCCAAAGCAGGCAGAACACACAGCACAAAACTCAGGGAATCCGATCCAAGGGCTGGGATCATCATCCCACCAGAGGCAAGAGATGGAGCACAGCGAGCTGAGGGGGAGGAAGCAGAAGGAGCCCAGGAGACCAAGAGCAGAGGAAACAAAAGGGGCTGCAGACTGGGAACCAGCAGCTTGGGCTGGGATTGATCCCAAAGCATGGCCAGGGAACATGAGGGGGGATGTTCACAAGGGAATGTCCCCTCTGCTGGGCAGATCCCAGAGCTCTGCATCCCACAGAAGCTGTGCCAGTGATGGCTGGGATGGAGAAGGCTGAAGGACTCCCAGGGCCAGCACATTGCACAGCCCTCGGGGATTCAATAAAAGAAGGAAGGAGGAAAGATGCCGACTGGGGAGGTTCCCCTGCTTTCCCTGCTCCCACCTTTGACCCAAAGCTGAGCTGAAGCACCCCCAGGTCTCCCCCAGGGAATTCCCAGCTCTCCCAAAGCTGGGGCGGGTCAGAATTCCCCCTGGTGGTTCCACAGCTCCCCAGGGATCAGAGGGAGCCGGGATGCTTGGCTGGATCCTGAGCAACCCTCACCATGTGCCAGTGCCCAGTTCCCACCTTGGCATCTCCCTGGCCTGGTTTTAGGGCAGTGGCAGGACGGGCTGAGCAGGCTGGAGTTGAGAGGTGAAGCCAAAGAGGTTTAGGGACCCTCTGGAGCTGAGATTTTTTGGAAAGGCACCGAGTTTTCCTTGCTCCTGGCGAGAATTCCAGCTTACACTCATCTCCCAGAGCCTTTATCCTTTCGTTTCTCTTTGAATCTCTCGGGAAAACTGACCTTCCCAACACACAAGACCAACACAAGCAGGGATAAAGCAGCATTTCCAGCCTTGGGATGCACAGCTGGAAGCCCAAGTGAAGACATGAGAGCCCACATGTTCTGGGCTCTTTCCATAGGCGTGTCTGATCCTTGGATTAGGGCACAGGCATTCCCTTGGCTCTCCCATGCCTGGCATCCATCCTCAGCCACCAGGAGGACTTGGCTGGATCTCAGCAGAGGTGACCCCCTGGCCAGGCAGGGGGTCCCCAAAAACTAAGCACAGGCTGCAGCCATGGGAAAAGGGAGCAGATTCCCCCAGAGCAGGGAAAGAAACCCCCAATTCCTGTAAGTCAGAGCCTGGAACAGCTCCTGGGAAGGGAATAAACTCAGCTCTTCTTAAGGAACCCAGAGATCCTTCAGGTCCCTTCTGACCCGAAGCCTCCTGTGATTCCTGGAAAAAGTTTGGAAGTTCAGGAGACTCACCCCCTGCCTTTAGGACCATCCCAAAACCGGGGATGAGGCAGCTGGGTGAGGGGATGGGAGCAGAGCCAGGGTTTCCCTGGAAGGAGAAGCGATGCCAGCAGTCCCCCTTGGTGCCTGGCACCCTTGTGCCAGCTCTCTTGGTGCAGCCCTGCCCGCTTTGGGAGCAGCTGGCACACACTGGGAAGGGAAGGGAAGGGAAGGGAAGGGAAGGGAAGGGAAGGGAAGGGAAGGGAAGGGAAGGGAAGGGAAGGGA
>JAWWEE010000002.1:5169423-5184600 GCA_035221455.1 Xenops minutus
TTCCTGCCCCCCCAATTCCCACTGGTTCCCGGTGCTCCCCCTCCCAATTCCCACTGTTTCCCCATGTTCCTCCCCACACCCAATTCCCACTGGTTCCCGGTGCTCCCCCTCCAATTCCCACTGGTTCCCCATGTTCCTCCCCCCCCAATTCCCCTCCATTTCCAGGGGCTCCCAGTGCATCCCAGCGCTCTCACCTGTCACCAGGGGGGTCTGTGCCGCGGGCTGTTCCAGCAGCACCATGTGCTGCAGCAGCGGGTTGTGCGCGGTGCCCCCGTCCCTCTCCAGGCCCGCGGTGCCCAGGTAGGGGCTGAGGTGGGTGCCAGGGAACAGGGAGATCCTCTGCTGCAGGGCAGGGATGGCCAGTCTCTCCGCGTCCTGCTGCGCCGAGCCCGCCTGCAGGGACAGGCAGCCCGGCCCAGGGGCTGGGGTTAAGGTGGGAAGCACTCCCAAGAACATTGCAGAGCCTCATGCCGAGGGTACTTACGCTGGAAGGGCCGGTGGCCGGCAGTCCGAGCGTGATGTTGGGCAGGGAGGGAGAGGTGTAGAGAGGGAGCTGCGTCACGGAGCCCTCGCGGTTCACGAGCCTGTGAGCCAGGCTGGGCTGGGAGCAACACAACAACATGGGCCTGGGGAGACAGCCCTGGGAGCATCTCCCCAGCACAGACATCCCAGCAGTGCCACCCTGTGCCATTGTCCAAGTGTTCCTGGATCCCTGCCTTGGGAGCATCTCCCCAGCACAGACATCCCAACAGTGTCACCCTGTGCCCCACTGTCCAAGTGTTCCTGGATCCCTGCCCTGGGAGCATCTCCCCAGCACAGACATCCCAACAGTGCCACCCTGTGCCCCATTGTCCAAGTGCTCCCAGAGCTGTGCCCTGGGAGCATCTCCCCAGCACAGACATCCTAACAGTGCCACCCTGTGCCCCACTGTCCAAGTGTTCCTGGATCCCTGCCCTGGGAGCATCCTCAGGGAGCATCTCCCCAGCACAGACATCCCAACAGTGCCACCCTGTGCCCCACTGTCCAAGTGTTCCTGGACCCCTGCCCTGGGAGCATCTCCCCAGCACAGACATCCCAACAATGCCACCCTGTGCCCCATTGTCCAAGTGCTCATGGATCTCTGCCCTGGGAGCAGCCTCAGGGAGCATCTCCCCAGCCCTGGCCCTGCAGAGCCATCCCAACAGTGCCACCCTGTGCCACCTGTCAAGTGCTCCTGGAGCTGTGCCCTGGGGAGCCTGGTCAGTGCCCACCTCCCTCTGGGGGCAGAACCTTGTCCTGAGATCCATGCCAACGCCCCCTGGCACAGCCCCAGCTGTTCCCCTGGTACTTGTCCCTCTCAAGTGTTTTAAAGTTCCAACAGATTATCTTAAGATAAAAACAAAACCGGGCTCTGCAATTGCTGTTTTTCTCTTTGGCAAACAACAGGCAATTTCTGTTCTTTACTGGTGTGCTCAATGTGACTTGCAGACCTCACCCAAAGCCTTAAGGTTGCATTTATGCAGCTATTTGCTGCTTTTCAGGCTGAAATGAGAGATTTACTGAGTTATCTTCTGGGCACTTAAAGTAGGAACACTTTAGTAAAAACACCTTTAATTTCCAAACAAGCCGGAGTCGAAAATACGCCCCAGAAAAGCCATTATGAAAATGACAATAAACTGCCTGATTTTCCTGTTAGGAAACAAAGAGTGCTGATCGCCCTGAATTCTCTGCAGGTGATTTTCCAACTGAAATACAATTTAGAGCTCAACCAGACTTGTTGTAGAATTTCTACCGTTAAAACACAGATGCTGTTGTGGAGAAAAAAAAGGGATTTTTGATTAACTTCATGATCTTCCATGGGACAATCTTTAGCTGAGCTGTGGCTGCCCCATCCCTGGGAGCATCCAAGGCCAGGCTGGAGCAACCTGGAATAGTGGGATGTGTCCCTGCCCACGGCAGGGGTGGCATGGGTGATGTGTAAGGTCCCTTCCACCCCAAATCACAGCTGTGTGTCCTTGCACAGGCAGCACAAACCCAGTGTGGAGTGTCCTGTTAAACCTGCCACTGAGTCCACTTCAAGTGGGATAAATCCACGAGGCTCTCAAAGATTATTCTATAGAAAATGTTTGGGTTTCACTCTGGGCTTCATTTTTTTCCCCCAGCAGGTTGTTAAAGCAGGTTTTTAATCACAGAATCATTTAGGTTGGAAAAGACCTCGAAGATCATCAAATCCAACCATGACTCACCCCAAATTTCACCTCAGGGTCTTCAAGGGGAAAAGAGGTTTCATTTTCCAGAGCAGGCTCAGTCATAATAACCTGCCAAGTCTCACTGACTTACAGGACTGTGAATTTTGGGCTAAAAGTTCCCTCAGTCACATCCATATCACCGACTCCCAGACCGGTTTGGCTTGGAAGGACCTCAAAGCCCATCCATTCCCACCTCCCACTATTCCAGGCTGTTCCAACCTGGCCTTGGACACTTCCAGGGATCCAGGGGCAGCCACAGCTTCTTTGGGTACCCTGTGCCAGATTTTTTTACAGCCTCATTATAAAAAAAAAAGCTTCTTTTTTTTAATCCCTGCTCTGACCCTGCCCCTCCACGTGAGTCTTTGTCCAGGGCCAGTTTCCAGCTGTGCTCCTGTCCTTTTTACAGCCCTGCATTGGAGCTGCTGGGCCTCCCAGAGATGGGGAAACCTTGAAATCACTGTTTAAAAATGCAGAAAAGGGGGCAGAGATCTGCTTTTTGACCCCCTGAAGGCAAGCCCTGAAAGCCAAACAGGGAATTTGGGCCCCACCTCTCAACACATCTGCACTGGCTCAGGAGGTGACAGCAGAAACCAAGAAGCAACGAGATCTACATCTCATTTCATGTAAAACACGAAGCCCAGAGTGAAAAATCCAAGCTGGAAACTTTATCTTTACAGAAACACTTCAATATTTCCAAAATCTGTGTAAAGATTGGTGGGGGATCCTGGTTTAAGTGGCATTAAAGGAATCTCCAGCCCTCCTCTACTGGAAAGGCTTTTTAAAGAACCCAAACTCCACTTATTTTATCCCAAAGGAAGCACTACAGGCCAATGGATCAGCTGGGAATGCTGGGATGAGTTCTTTTCCTTTGGGAGGATGGGATTTTTTCCCCAATAATCTGTGCTGCTCATGCCTCAGCCTCAATTCCCAAAGTGCTGCATTACAAGCAGCTGAGGGAAAGAGTTTTTCTTACTGTCCACTTGCTTAGGAATTGGTGGTCTGGTCCCAGATGATTAGCTCCAAATATTTAGTTGGAAAATTAAATGGATAAAGAGAATTCCACAGGCCCCCTGCAGGAGCCTGTGCAATGGTTTGGGTCAGAGGGACCTCAAAGACCATCCAGTTCCAATCCCCTGCCACGGGCAGGGATTTGTGGGCAGCTTCCTGCTCTCTTCACACCATAAAAACTGTCAAATCCACTCGTTTTTCCAGCAGCAATAATGGGGGATTTCCAGTTGGTTAAGGACACACAGGAGTGACAACTCCTGGAGCAGCAAAATCACAAAGTGGGGGAACAGAAGCCTCCACCTCAACCCTCACAATAATCCCCATCATGTCAGTGGGGAAGGTTTCCTCTGGAACCCAGAGGCTGCAATTGGAATGTTGGAATGTCTGCTGGGATAACCTGGCAGGGTAGAGGATGGGGGAGCAGGCACATTCCCCACCCTAAACACTGTTACACTACATTAGAAAGAAAAATAAAGTGAAAAGGTGTCCAGGACTAGAAAGCAACAAGGGCTGACGTTTCCAACCTAAGAAGCCCCTTTCAATTCTAAAGGAATATTTGTGGAGAACAAGGCCCAGCCTGTTCTGAGAGCCCTGCTAAGACAGAGTCCATATTCACGGGGACCAGCAGCTACTGGGAGAGGTGAAACACCCCAGTAACATCACACAGCCACACTGGTTTCCTCCAGGACTGGGAACCAGTTACCTGGGAAAGACTGGGCTCCAGAGGGCCTGCCCACAGGGCTCAACCCCAGCCCAGCACAGAGGGCTCAAGCCCAGCCCAGCCTGCCCTGGTCACCCAGCCCCAGCAGATGGCTCAAGGGATGCTGGAAGGTTCTGCCATTATGGTAAGAGCCACCAGGTTTTCAGCTGGTTCAATTTGCTCCCTTTAATCCAGCTCTGGCTGGGTCAGGTCTAAACTAACCTGCATGATAAATGAAATCCCCCCCCCCCCACAAGACTCAACCCCCCAAATACTCAACCCCTTGCACTTGACCTTGCTCAACCACTTCATTCCCACTCTCTCCTGGCTGCGGAACCTCGCCAAGCTCCCCCACGAGCTGCTCCCACCCCATCTCAAGAACAGAGCCCAGACCAAGGGCAATGCCCCAAACCCTGAGCTGGGCTTTGCCTTTTAGCCTGGCCCTGAACCCCCAAAACTGTGGCAGAGCTGCAGAGGGGGCCACATGTGGGGAGCACAGGGCAGGGCTTGTGTACCTCGGCCGGGATGCTCGTGACCGACCCCGCGATGCCGTTCTCGGTGCTGATGTTGTTGGAGCTGTTGTTGGGCGAGCTGGGCCCCGAGCCAGGAGCACTGTTGCATGCAGAGTCTGCAAAACACAGCCAAGAGCAACTCTGAGCACTCCAAACAATCTCTGGCATGGCCTTTGGGTAGATAATAAACCCCTCGAGCTCGGCTTTGGAGGAAAGCAAGCCTTCTCCTCCTCCTCCTGCCCATCTTCGCCCCAAATATTCCCAAGGCTCTTAAAACACCACCAAGAACTCTCCAATGGTTTTTCCAAGTACCTCCTTCCCATATTTATGTCTCCCCCTCGTGGGGATCTCTCTTAGAGTGCATTAATAATGTTAAAGATGACTGGAAGATAATAAAAGACGTGGAAGGCCTGAAGAGGTTTGTTCTGCTTCATTTTTCTGGAAGTGCTTCTCTCACCCTCTTAACCCTGAGGACACCCCAGGCTTCCCCCAGGAGGCCCCTCACCTGGTGTATGGCACAGCTGCCAGTGCTTCTCCTCTTATTTGGGAAGTTTAATGACATTAAACCCTTTCCTTCTGAGCTTTCCTCCTCCCCAAGCACAGTGTTTGCCCAAGGGCAGGAGAATCTCCCAGGATTGGCTCAGGTTGCAGCAGGTTCCTCATCGCTCCAGGATGTCCCAGGAGGAATAAAACCTAATTATTACCTGGGCCTGGAGGGACAGGACACAGGGAATGGCTTCCCACTGCCAGATGGGATATTGGGAAGGAATTCCTGTCTGGGAGAGGGGGCAGGGCCTGGCACAGGGTGCCCAGAGAAGCTGTGGCTGCCCCTGGATCCCTAGAAGTGTCCAAGGGCAGGCTGGACAGGGCTTGGAGCACCTTGGGATAATGCAAGATGTCCCATTAGAATCCCCTCTGCTCTTCAGGGCTTAAACATCATTTCTATTCCCTGAAGTGGGACTTCTTAAAGAAGTTCTTTTCCCTTTGAGAATGCCCTTTTCCCATGACAGCTCCAGAGAAAAAGGAGCTCCCACTGCCACTTCCAAAGGCATCACTGGGAGAGCAGATCAGCCAGCAGAGGCTACTTTATCCCAAAAGCTCCAGGAATGTCTGGACAACACCCTCAAGGACACGGTGGGATTGCTGTGGATGCTCCAGCAGTTGGATCCTTGTGGGTCCCTTCCAACCCTGGGTATTCCATGACTGGTGGCTCCTGAAATCACCCCTTCCCTCTGCAAGCAGAGCCTTGGCATGGAGAAGTGCCCAGGGTGTGCCCAGCCCTCCAAAGGGAGCTCACCTGGGGTTCCTGGGAAGGACAAGCACGTGCCTTGGGGTGACACCCGCTTGGCAAAGCTGTCACTCGGTGGCACTTACCCTGAGACATCCCTAGATGGTGCTAACAATTAACTTTATGGCAAGGATCTGTATCTTCCCCTCGCTCTGAGCCCTCCGTGCAAACTCCAGTGCCAGGAGAACATCCTTTTCCAACGGGAAACGCTCAAAGAGTCGTCCAAGTGTATAAAAGCCACTGGATGAGGAACCCTGTGCTGACATCCAGCCTAGACCTGACAGCTCCCTCAGCCTGATTTCACCAAGGCCCATTACAGCTCCCTTCCCAGAGCCAGGAATTCCCTTTGGGAAGGAGAGGGGGTGCAAGGAGAGCCTTACCCGCCGTACCTGTGACGTCCAGCGGGCGCTTCTTCAGCGCCGTCACCACGGGCCCGTCCTTCCTGCGCAGGAGGGGACTGCTCCTCCTCTCTGCCACCTTCTGCTTTAGCCTGGATCTCAGCTTCAGGTTGGGCTCGGAGGCTGGGCAGGGACAGGACAGAGGAAAGAGCATTTGGGTTATTTCAGCACTTTGTGCTCAACTTGCCGTTGAGTTGAGTCGCGTTGAGTTGAATCGAGTTGAGTTGGGTCAAATCAAATTGAGTTGAGTCAACCTTGTTGCAGTCAGAGCCAAGTGAGCACTCAGAGAAGGTCGAATGAAACCAGGAATTCCATCCCACAGGTTTGGAACATGGACTTTTAAATACAACATACAGGCCCATCGGAACTCAGCGGCGGCGAAAAGCATTTGATTTAAAACCACAATAACTGGCCTGCAAAGTCTTCCCCGAGTCTCCAGGGACTTCCAAGCTGCTGAGAACTCCCTGGGATTGGGGCAGAGAGCACCACCTTCCTCTCCCAGTTTCCCAACTCAGCCCAACTCCCTCCCAACCCAGAAATAAACCCAAGTTATCCGAGAAATCAGAGGAACGGGTGCAACGCTGGGCTGGCGTGGAGCATCCCCGAGGGCTGAGATACATCTGAGCTGGAAGGGGCAGCTCCACACCCTTGGAGCCACCCAATCCTTGGCTGAGGGAGGGCCACCAGGGCAGGGGGAAGGAGAACATGGAACCCCACGACCCAACCAGGGGGGTGTTTTCCTGCTGCTTCACCCCCCCGAGGCATCCTCAACCTGGAGCCACCACGAGCCTGTGTGTCCAGCCACAAGAAGAGTGTTGGCCATGGAGAGCCAACACCAGGGAGGAGGAGGTTTGTTTATTTGAGGAGCAACTTGGTTACATCATCCCAGCCCCAAAGTTAGACCAGGTCTAAACACACATCACATCTCAGAAGGGCTGCCCATGGTCTGACTTGCTTTGTGGACACCACACTTCCAAGAGACTCCTGACAGTTCTGAGAGGTGGGAACTGGCCCATCTCCCCCTTCCTCAACCTCCCAATCCCTTTGAAGCAGCAAATCCTGTGTTCCCACCACCACCAAGGCCAAAAATGTCCCTTCCTTGAGAAGAATTCAAGCAGGGCTTCCAAAGGGACTGGAATTAACTAAGCCTGGCTGCAGGTTCTATTTCCACACTTTGGCCAGAGGGTCAGCTCCAAGATCAAGCCTGACAACGTCAATTGAGGGGCTCCAAAAATGAGAAGGCTGATGAATTCCAGCTCAAATGCTCCAAGCTGAGCCATCAAAACAGGTCTTTGATGGCATTTTAGGGAGGGGGGGGAAAAAAAAAAGAGCTTTTTATGAATGCTTTGGACAGAAAAACACCAGCAAGAGATAAAGGGAGCACCAAAGAGCATCAGGCTCCTGGAGATGAGGCTTCAGATGCAGAATGAAGGGATTTAGCAACTTGGGATCATCTTAAAGGGCATTTGCATATGGAGTGGCAAGGACTGAATGCAGATGGGAAGGGTGGACCAGCTCAGGTCCCAGCACAGGCTCTGAAGAGCCCCTTCCTGAAGGTTCCCCTCAAGCCACAAGTTCACTTAAGGAGTTTCGAGGTGGCCTTTGGGCACAGACCCCAGATCCTTCACCCCACAGCTTGAACCTGTCCCAAATCCTGAGCATTAATAACTGTTGGGATGCTCTGAGCAAGGCTGGAAGGAGAGGATCCCTCCATCCCAAACCCCTCTGGGATTCCATGGAATGGGAAGGTGGCCCAGCTGGAGGTTGGGACATTCTCTGGATGGAAATGAAATCCAAGCCACAGCTGTTGGAAAGACAAAGAAAGTGACAATGACAACCATTTCAGCCCCAGTTTTACTCCTGCACCAGTGACACCCTGCATGGAGCTGGGAACACATGAGGAACTGGGTGGACTTCAAACACAGAGAATAAACTGGCTCCAAAATACCTGAAAAACGGGCAAGGAAACCAAAGATTTGGGGTCACAGACACCCCACGTGTAAACCCACCATACAAACACCCTTTTATATAACAAGGAAGGAATGAACAGAGAAAATGCCACAGAAAACACCTCCAGAAGGAGTTGCAATGCATTGGAATTTGTCAGATTAAGCTATTTAAAGGCAAAATCCTCCTGTGTTTTCCTCCTCTGCTTCCTCAGCTTGGAGGATCCAGTTTCGAAACACCAAAAGGTCTATTTAAAGGACTGCCCCGATTTTGCTGTTTATCCTGGAGATAATAATCCCAAATCCACCATGGCATCAAGACCTCAGGGAGGGTAATCCCTCCATGGAATTAATTGGGTGCTCCAGAGCCCAAAGGAGGTGAATTAAAATTCACCACAGAACGGCCTCCAATGGCCAGAATTGACACAAAACCCACTTGGCAATAAAAAGGTGACACTTCCAAAACTCCAAGCAGGAATTTCAGCTTTTTCAGATGCTTTTTAAGGTCTTATCTAGGAAAAACACTGTGAAGATGAGGAGAGCTGTCCCTCCCAGGGATAAAGCAGGAATTTAAGCAACACATAATTATCAATACCTGGCAACCAGTGTTCCTTCAGGAACACCAATCCCACTGGGAATCTCCCCAAATCCACCCCCATGCCCATGCAAAGCCTTGCTAAGCAGAGCCAGTGTAAGAATTGAAGATGAAACGCTGAAACTCGTGGTCCTCTCTCCATCCTGATGTGAAACCATCTCTGAGAAGGGGATGAGAAACTCCCTCCAGGCAAAAAGCAGAGCCCGTGGCTCAGTGTGGTTCAGCTCCCCCAAAGGCAGTGGGATTCCTGGAGCCCTGGCATCCTTCCTTTGGCCTGGCACAGGGATTCACACAAAGGACATTCTGTTTGCCTCTGAGGATATTAATGACCACAGCACCAGCCCAAAGTTTCCCTGCTTTCTACAGGCTCCAGCCCCAGCTCCCCCTCCGACGTCACCGAGGGCAGCGGGACGTGGGGAACCCAATTCTTCCAACATTGATGTCATTCCCATTGTTTTTTTCCTGGAATTGCAGCCCCTGAGCTGCTCAACTCGTGGGCCACTCAGTCTGTGGAAGGCACAAAAGCACCGAGGCCCAAGCAGAGTTTGCCCTGTTCCCACTGCCCATCCACATCTATGGAATTAAAGCCAACAGTGCCCCATGGAAATCCCACTCCCAGTCCTTGGACAGCTCCATTTTGGCAGCTGGGGCTGAGAAGAAATGGTATTATTATTATTATTATTATTTTCATACTCAGCTTCACCAGCCAGGCAAAGGCCAACAGGATTATCTTGGCTCTCTTCTAACACCCAAGTCATTCCAGGAGAAAAGCCAGGAGAGGGGGAGATGCTGCCTGGAATTAGCATTCAAATTTTTAATAAAGAGAAATTCTCTTCATCCTTAAGCAACAGGGACACAGAAAGGGGTGAAACTGTCCCAAGAAGCTGTGGCTGCCCCTGGATCCCTGGCAGTGTCCAAGGCCAGGTTGGAGCATCCTGGGCTATGGAAGGTGTCCCTGCCCATGGCAGGGGGTGGGCTTTGGGGTCCCTTCCAACCCAAACCACCCCAGGATTCTGTGACCCGACCCCAAAACCCAAAGCAACCCAAAGACCCAAGAGGAAAAGCACGGTAGGGAGTTAAATAATCCCCTTTAAATCTCCAGTTTTGTAATTAGCAGTGTGTTTTACCACACCCCCTGCTCCCCTCTCAGCAAGCAGGGGATGCCATTCCCAGCCTTGTTCCCAGGGAGAAAACGAGGCCACAATTCCTTAGAAATGCAAAACTGCACAGCTCAGCTAAGAACCACTTCAGCAGCTCGGAGAAAGCTGTTGACAAACAGCTCTTGGGGTTATCAAAACAGCCTTGCAGAGCCTCTGAAACCCCTCTGGGAGGGGACAGGAAAACCTGTGGAGAATAAAGGGGCAACAAAAGCCTGGTGCTGATCCAACAGCAGCACCAACCCATCCCTTCTCCAGGCAAGTGGAAACAAGGAAGAGCCCAAAATGCTTGGGAAGCATCCCCAGCCAAGCACCAGGAAAACAATTCCATGCTGCAACCAAAGAGCCAAGACACTGGAAGAGAATTCAGGGGGGAAAAGGAGGATTTGGGGGCATGGGATGCACCAGGAACACGCTGCAAGTTGAGTGCTTCCCATTCCCAAGAGCTCCTCAGACATCATTCCCACCCATTTGCCACTCCCATAAGGTGGGACCACAGCAGGATGATTTAAACAAGGGTAAAGACACAGAGAATTTCATGGAATTTTGGGTTGGGAGGGACCTTAAAGCTCATCCCATGGGCAGGGACATCTTCCACTAACCCAGGTGGCTCCAACCTGACCTCGGGCACTTCCAGGGATGGGAATATTTATTCTTCCTAAACATCTTTGCACCTGCTCCCTGGAAGGGATGATCATTCCAGCTGCCCCCTAAGTCACCCTCTCCCCTGGGATGATGTTGGTTGGAGTGCAGCCCTGGGAATCAGAACTCTGCTGGGATGGATCCTGTCATTTGAGCCGCAGATATTTAATCAAATCTAATTAAAATCGGACTCCGCCACACAGAGGTTTTAAATTCCCAGCTCCAAGCCAGAGGTTCTGGTGCCAAAGCTCCTAAAAGCTCACCCAGTAATAAAAGACTTTATTTAGGATGGGCTCCAGCCTTGCCTGCCTTTTGTTTACAGCAGCCTGTTCAGGAGCCTTTCTTCTCCAAGCAACTTAACATTCTTGGCACTGGGAATTCTGCAGGATCTCACCGTGCCAGAGCCTGACGTGCTGGTGAGTTGAAAGGAAAATTAAGGAAAACAAGGGAAAAAAAACCCCAAAATCTGCCCCTGAACTCGTTGGTAGCCCAGATGATCAATGCTGGGACCCAAAAAGAACAGGAATCAGCATCCTGGGAAACTCCAACCAGCTCAACATCCTCCTGTTTGAAGCCAAGCACAGTTGTGGCTGCTTCCATTTTTTAATTATGTGATTAGATCATTTGTCAGCCTTAATTCCCACTGTCTGCCAGGGCTTTATCCAGCAGGAATCTCAGGGAGAACTCAGGCTGGGGGAGATGTGCAGATGTTTTCCTTCTCCTTCCAGAACACTGGGAGCAGGAAGGGAGAACCATCCTGGGAAGGTCCCTCGAGGTGATGAAGGAGGGTTTGGAGGGGGAATCACCAAGGGAGCAGGAATGGATCCCCTGGTTTCACAAGGCACAGGGAAGAGATAAAAACCTCTTGGAATCAGGATGCTTCCCTGCATGGAAATGCTGGGATTTTTCCCAGAGGAGCCTGGAAGGTCATTCCTGCCCCAGGAGCAGAGATCAGAGCATGCCCTGCCCTTCAGCATATCCAGTTTCCTAAAGCTCTGCTTTTGGAGTCCCCCAGGAAGGACATGGTCCAAAGTGCCACCCCAAAGGCACAGAGGGACCTTTTCTGGGGAAATCCCCACATCCTGGAGGAATTTATGCTGCACTTCTCACTTGACACCCAGAGAACCCCCCATGCCCAGGGAGGGGGAACAGAGCAGATGGGAATCCACCCATGGATCCAGCCAGCAGGCCAGTCTTCCAGAGTGAGAATTCCCAAAAAGTCCCTCAGTGCCCAGCACTGGGAGGCAGGAGGCATAGAGAGCAGCGTGCAGGAGGGGGTTTTTTCCCCATGAAAGAATAAAAACCCCCAAATTTACAAATGTTACAAGGGTTGGCAGGCCCTGGCACAGGTTGGGCAGAGAAGCTGTGGCTGCCCCATCCCTGGGAGTGTCCCAGGCCAGGTTGGAGCAACCTGGGTTAGTGGAAGGTGTCCCTGCCCATGGCAGGGGTGGGATGGGATTCAGTCCAAGGATCCAACCCAGGATTCCAGGGGATCAAGGCAGAGGCCCAGGTGTCACAGCCACACTGGGAACACGAACCTACCTGTTTTTCGGAGCGGGAAGTCATCTTTGGAATCGTACATGCCCAGCACAGGGTGGTTGTAGGTGCCGGATACGCCGCTTTGGGGAGGGGAACTCTGGTCCAGAGAGCTGTGCTGGGTCTTCCTGCACAGGAGGAGACACAGAGAGAAGGTTCAGAGCAGTGACACACACAGGGGACAAGTGCAGGCTCTGCCTTGGTGGTCCAAAAAAAAAAAGAGACACAAATCTCACGTACAGGGAGTCAACTAAACTCAGTTCTCAGGGCAGGAATGGCCCTGAAGAGCGTGGCTTAACTCAGGAAGGGGTTTAAATTCTAATTTGGAATCTCAGTGTGGTGTTGGTATCATTTCTGTCCCACACCCCATGGCAGGTGTGGGGCACAAATACCCCTGGGGCACCTCTGAGGTGCCACAGAAAGAAACACTCAGTTGGAAGGAATTTCAAAGGCTCCTTCTGCCATCAACCCTCATCCCACCACCAAAGGGATGAGGGCACAGCCCTCAAATCCATGAAAAGAAGGATCTCCTTGCCATGGCTTGTGTGTTGGCTCTACCCACTGGCACCCCTGGAAGGGGATATTGGGATTTCAAAGTGCCCCAAGAAACCTAAACTCTGTAGTGGAGCTCAGAGTGTACTCTCCAAACAGGACAGGGAACATCCCAGACCCCCAAAACATGAGGAATAACCTCCCTGGCCAACACAGGGAATGCCAGGGTGGGTTGGCATCTCAAAGCCCAGCCCATCCCACCCCTGGCCATGGGCAGGGGCATCTCCCACTACTCCAGGTTGGACACTCCAGGGATGGGGCAGCCCCAGCTTCTCCAAGTGACTCTGCCCCACTTGTGCATGAGCTGGGACTGAAACCAGGTGTCAGTGGAGAGCACAAGGGCTCAAAGCCTTCAGCCACCCACCCTAAACCCCCAAAATTAGACTTTCAGAGAGGTATTAAAAGTGCTCCATCCCCTTGGACTGGGGGAACATGTGAATTCTTCTGCCAACTCCACTCCAGCATTTCTGTGCTGGCTCGGAGCTGGGAGAGCTTTCCCATTGGAGTTCAGCCCCATTCCTGGAATTTGGGAACATCTCCTGGCTATGAGCTCACCCTCCCTGTGCACACAGGGAGCTCTTCAAACACTCTCAGCCCTCAGCTGGAGCACGAATTTCATGGCAACATGGAATGTCCCTGAGTCCTGTCACTCAAAAGGCCATTAATTTAATTCTGACTAACAGGAACATCCAGAGCACGTTGGGTTTGATTGAATCTGGCCCCGATTTTATGGCAGAGGAAGTTTTCGAGTCATCTCACATTTTCTGCTTGTCTTTTATCCCACGAAGGGGGGATTCTTTGAAACTGAAAGTGGTTCCTTGGGGAGCAGCCGTTGAAAATTGACAGCTGAAAAGCTGATTTTTTTGGTTGGAAACGGAGATGTTGGAGCAGCTGGGATGAGAAGTGCAGACAGGGCTCACTGGAAGATTCCAGAAAGAGCCCAAGGGAACAAAACTTCCAGCTCTGGGACATTCAGATGAGCAGAAAGTGCGAAAGGCTGCAAAATGTGACCCGTCCTGAGGTGAAATCCAGGGAATCCCAGAATCTCCCACAAGAGTCACTGAAATCCTGAACACCAAAACCATCCCTCATTTCCCCAAAGCTCAACTTTTCTAACACCTGAAAAGCAACTCGTGGGTGAAGAACTGGAGAACCTCCACTGCATATTGGAGACCCTGAGGCACAACACCCTGAGGCCAGCACAGAGATAATTCCCATTGGAAACCTCTGGAATTCATTCCAGGAGCACATCTGGCCTCCTGGCCATACCCCCAGCCCCACTTACCCGTACCAGAAGCGAGGGTCACTGGAGATGCAGTGGTTGAGATTGCGATGGGCCAAGGCCTTCTTCTTATTTAGGACAAACTCCTGCAGCTTCATCTTCACCTCTGTGCTTGCCACTGCACCTGCAAGTCAAAAAAAAAAGAGGAAATCAAAAAAGAGGCTTGGAAAAATTCCCAATTTCTACAAAGGTTCAGGGTTAAATCTTTGATGCGTGGCCTGAAGGAAGAGCTTTGCTGCCCAAGAGAGAAGAACAAAGTGCCTCCAGGAAGGAGCTCCTTTTATTTCCTGGAACAAAATGCCTCCAGGAAGGAGCAACTTTTATTTCCTGGCAGAGAATCCCAAGGTCTTTGTGAAAACAGGGATGGGAGCAGAGCTTCCTCTCCAGGCTTTGACACCTGCAGAGCAGACCTTGGGAATAAAACCCCCTGTCTGAGGTGTCCCAGCTCTCTTTGAACCAAAGGTGTTGCAGAAGAAGGGGCTGGTGGCAGCTCCAGATGTTAAAGGCCATGGAGATTTGGTGCTGGAAACTCCTCCAAACAGGGACCTCTTTGTCTGACATTCCCTCCCACTTCCAAGCCTCCCATCTCCTGTTTCCAACATCTCCCAGAGGGATGGATCTCCCTGATTTCTGCAGGGAGCTGGGCCCTTCCCACCCAGGATTTCCATCCCCAAGGCAGAGCAGGCTCTTCTCCTGCCCCCATGGATGGGAGGGAATGGAAAACTGACTCCTCTGCTGGGAATAAGAAGGAAAAAATCCCCCCGTGGTGTTTTTGGCTCCTGGACCGACGTGGTGACATTTGACACATGGAGGGGACAACCTGTGGCCTCTCCCCAGGAAGAGGAAACTGCAGCCCTGAGGGGGGAGTTGTCCCAAATTCCAAAGGGTGCTCCAAAGAGGGAACATCCCCCTTTGGGGAGCCCTGCATGTCACACTTGCTCTCCGAGGTTCAGAATGGGGCTGGAGATAAATTCCCAAGCAGGGAGACACGGCAAGGTGACAAATTCAGGCTTGGAGGCCTCCTCTCCTCCCAAAGTGTCTTCTGGAAGCCACCAGCATCTTTAGAACAAGCAGGGCTGGCTGTGTCCCCTCAGTCTGGGACAAAGCTGCTCTTTGGAAGACTGGAAGCCGAACACGTTTGGATGGTGAGGGTACAAAAGCCCCCCTGGCAGCTTTTCCTCCTGGACTGGAAGCTGAAAGGCCCCAGATATCACAGAGGGGTTTGGGTTGGAAGGGACCCTAAGGATCCTCCAGTGCCACCCCCTGCCATGGGCAGGGACACCTTCCACCAGCCCAGGCTGCTCCAACCTGGCCTTGGACACTTCCAGGGATC
>JAWWEE010000002.1:5210191-5227580 GCA_035221455.1 Xenops minutus
GAGGGACTGGGGACAAGGGATGGAGGGACAGGACACAGGGAATGGCTTCCCACTGCCAGAGGGCAGGGTTGGATGGGCTATTGGAAAGGAATCCTTTCCTGTGAGGGTGGGCAGGGGCTGGGATGGAATTCCCAGAGAAGCTGTGGTTGCTCCATCCCTGGGAGTGTCCAAGGCCAGGCTGGACAGGGCTTGGAGCCACCTGAGCTGGTGGAAGGTGTCCCTGCTCATGGCACAGGATGGAACTTTAAGAACCCTCTAAGAATCCAAACCTCTCCAGGACCCCAAATGTGCTGAAGTGCCAAAATCCATATCCCAATATTCCAGGACTCCTCCTGGCTCAGAAATCCTGTGCCCACAGAAGAGTTTGCTTTGATTGATTCCTTCTCTCAAACAGACAAACCAAACTGGGTCAAGTTTTTTGTTTTTCCCTTAATCTGTTCCAAAGAGCTATTTAAAAATACAGGTTTGGAAGTAGCTGGCTGTAAGGACGCTGCAAAATAGCTTAAAGAAAGGCAAAATGGTTCCAGTTCACCCCAGAATAAACCAGAGACACGATGGAGAAAAACCCTCAGAAAAGATGAAGCAGCAAAATCAACATCACAGACCCAGAGAATCATTAAGGTTGGGAAAGACCAAGTCCATCCAGGGCAAACCCAGATGAGGACAGGGAGACACAACTTGACTACTTCCAAAAAAAGAGACAAATAATGAACAAAACCAGAGGGTTGAAGCATTTTTGCTTGCAGAAAGCTTGCTGGAATTAACTCTCTGAGTTTAGAAAGGCAGGGCAGAGCTGGGAAGGAAGAGCTCATTTAAACAGTTTGCCAGGGAATCAGATTGGTCAACCTGATGCAAACCAGCCTGGCCCACTTGAATTCCAAAAGTGATGAGCAACCAGAAATTACCTTTAAAGGACACCTGGAATGGAGGGGAAAGTCTACAGATCCCTGGGAGTGTCCCAGGCCAGGTTGGACAGGGCTTGGAGCAACCTGGGCCAGTAGAAGGTGTCCCTGCCCATGGCAGGGGGTGGCACTGGATGGGGTTTGAGGTCCCTTCCCACCCAAACCACTCTGGAATTCTGTATTATGGTGAATGGTGATAAATTATATTCATCATCATTAATTAATTTGATAACCATTTCTTTGAACCCTCCCAAGGCAGTTTCCACACTGGGTTCTTCAGGGTGGCACATCTTAAGCTCGACCCAAAACCCGCTCCAGCCACCTGTGGGTGACCCAAAGCAAACCCCCAAAGGCTCCTACATGAGCAGCACCTGCTGCAGCCCCCAGAGCTGCCCTGGAACCTGCTGTTCTCCTGCCCCTGGATCCCTGGGAGTGTCCAAGGCCAGGCTGGACAGGGCTCTGAGCAGCCTGGGCTGGTGGAAGGTGTCCCTGCCCGTGGCACGGGGTGGGCTTTGAGATCCCTCTCACCCAAACCACCCTGGGGTTGTTCTGTGCCCTTCCTGCAGCTCCTCCTCTCCAAGGAAGGCTGCCCAGTCTCCACAAGCCTGGACAAGCCCCATCCCTTGGAATGAGGCTGTTCCCAGAGAGGCTCACACTGTCCATAGCCAGAGCTCCTCTGTGTCCCTGGCACTGCCCAGGAGTTACGTGCTGTCTCCATCACCCGAGTGACCCCCAGCAATTCCATGGATCTCTTCCAGGCCCAGGGACTGCTGTTCCCTGCTATCAGTGCCCACATCCCCCAGCCACGCTATAAAAAGCCCCCTGCCCTCCACACAGGGTTGGGGGAGCAAAGTGCCAACAGGGTTTGACTGGTGGGGTTTACAAAGCACTATTTGCCCTGAGCCTGCAGCCTTGGCACGGCAGGCAGCTAAAGCAGGGATCAAACTCCCCATTTCCCTACCCCCTGAGCAGGGGGCACTGGGAGATCCTGCCCTGCACATCACTGGCATGTGACAAGTCCCACCATCAGCCATGAGAACAGTAATTATGGTGGACAGGTTATTTATTTGTCTGCTCGCTCACAACATACAAAGAGGGAGGGGGAAAAAAGCCTTCAACATTTACAAGAAAGCAATTAGGGCAGCAAATGGATTATTTCTCTTTAAACCTCCGAGAAAATGCTCAGTGCATATTTCCTCTCTAATTTGTCTGCACTCAAGGATCTATTTTTGGAAGTCTCCCTAGACTGTATTGTAGCACCACATGTACTGTAATGGCATTTTAATTAGCCCAGAGAGCTGGAAGATGCACTCTGCATCCCAAAGAGAAGCAGCCTAACAAAATGAGAGCATCCTTCCTTTCCCTTCCCTTCTTGGAGATTTACAGCCTCTCTCAAGCCCTAACACCAATCCTGGTGCTCATCAGCTGGAACCCACTGTCACAAAAAGCCAGCCCCAGCCTCTGGCACTCACAAACAAAGCCTTGGGTTCTCCTCACACTGGAAAGGTGGATGGTGAAAATGAAGTGCTGCAGACAGAGGGGAGAGAAGGAGAGGACACAATTGGGGAAAAAAAATTAGACATATTTCTGAGAGTTGGGCTCTGAATATGCTCAGGATTGGCCTGCAAAAGTGTTAGCAAATGAAAGTTAATCCAAGCCTGCCCATCTGGGGCTGTCTGGGGGAATGTTTCCCTTCTGATCATTCCCCCAGCTCCCTGGGATGGTGCAGCGAGCCAGCCTGCATTGCCAGGGGGTGACACAACACAGGGGACACTGACCTGGCATGCAGCAGGACCTGTGTCCATCCCACCTCCAGCTGGAATCACAAACCCCTTCCAGTCCAATCCAGAGACAGCCCAAGGGTAACACAACAGGGTGGGATGTTCCACCACAGCCAGCAGCCCCTCACAAATGAGAGCCAGGGTGGGCTTCAGCCTTTCTCTTGCATTCAAATCCACAGGACTATTTCCCAAAACTCTGGAGAGATCCTCAGGTATAACATCTACAAGAAGCTGGCCCTGCTTTCCTACCCCAAAGCCTGCAAAGACAAACCAAACAGGTCCCAGTTTGGCTGACAGCAAGGTAGAACCAACCAAAAATAAAAGTCTTAGAGCAACCTGGGCTAGTGGAAGGTGTCCCTGCCCATGACACAGGGTGGCACTGCATGGTTTTTAAGGCCCTTTCATTCTAATGCCCTGCAGCAGTTGACACAAAAAACACCTTTAATGCATTACCAGGAGGTTGTCCCAGAAGCCAAACGCCTCCAAGGGGTGTCAAAGCAGGACAGTGTGGCACCCAGGGTGCTGGGAGACCAATATTCCAAAGGCAAGGCACTGCTCCCCAGATTCCAAGCCCTGCAAGGATTGTATCCCACTTCCTGGGCCGTTCTTTCCCTTCACTCCTGGCAGTGGGAGGATGGAGCAACTCCTCCTAAACATGACAATCTTCAGTCTCTCCAGCAGACTCCGGTGACTTCATCCCCCCCAGAATGTCAAAGATGTGTCATGCTGGAAATGCACAGGAATAAAACAAGCCTTGCCACGTAAAGGCAGGGAATGGGAGGTGTGGAGGAACCTCTCCATGGCATCAGAGAGGCAGAGCTCGCTGCACGTGGCCTGGTGGAACTGCAGCAAGAAGGAAGAGCTGCCCCATTCCAGGAGATTTCCTTTCCCCTTTGGGCATGGAGAGCCAAGAGCCAACCTTTCCACTGCCCCCCCAGGCACCAGATCCATGGAAGCAGCAATAAAACACAGAGGGAAAACTGTCCCCATTAAAGGAAGGGCATGCCTTTTGGTGGGTGCTTTTCCTTTTAAGCCCCAGATATCCATATTTAATGGTGGGTTTCCCTCCAGGTTTCTCTAGGACCACATTCCAAATTCAAGTGGGGCATGGGTGGCACAAGAGGCCACAGCCTGATGCCCTGGCACACCCTGGGAGCTCAGAGAGGGCTCAGGATGCCCCCCAGCACCCACCTGGCAGGCACAGCCTCCCCCAGCAGTGTGGAACAGCAGCTCCCAGTCGTTCCCAAATGTGCCCTGGAGCCTCTGGAGCTCCTGGTCCCGCTGCAGCCACCACACAGCAGTGAGTTCCACCTCTCCAGTTTCAGGCAGCAAAGGCTGATATGTGATTCCAGTCCCCAGCACTGCCCAGCCACATTCCCAGTCCAGGCTCAGCCCACCACGTCCCACAGTGTCGCTGCATGGACACTGTCAGAAGGTCTCTGCTGGGGGGTGTCCAACACCTCGTCCTGCCCACTGCTGCAGCTCAGGGGCTCCATTCCCACCATGCCCCTGTCTCCCCAGAGGGCTGGGAGACTCCTGGTGGGATCTGCAGGATCCAGCATGTCCTGATGGCAAAGCCATGGCAGATGGGATGCTGAGAGCAAAACCAACCTGGGACCTGCCCAGCACTTCCCCGTTATCCCAGTCCTGCCAACACCAGGCAGCAGGAAAAGTGTCCCAGTCTACCTGGTCCTGAAATAATTCCTTGATCCCAGGGCTGGAGCCTCTCCCTCTGCTCTGGAGCCAGGCTGGGAGAGCTGGGGGGGTTCACCTGGAGGAGAGAAGGATCCAGGGACAACTGAGAGCCCCTTCCAGTACCTAAAGGGGCTCCAGGAGAGCTGGAGAGGGATTGGGGACAAGGGATGGAGGGACAGGACACAGGGAATGGCTTCCCACTGCCAGAGGGCAGGGATGGATGGGATATTGGGAAGGGATTCTGGGATGGGGGGGGAGTGAGGGGTTGGGATGGAATTCCCAGAGAAGCTGTGGCTGTCCCTGGATCCCTGGAAGTGTCCAAGGCCAGGATGGACAGGGCTTGGAGCACCCTGGGCTGGTGGAAGGTGTCCCTGCCCAGGGCAGGGAGTGGCACCAGATGGGCTGGAAGGTCCTTCACAACCCAAACCATTCCATGACTCCATGAGGTGCTTTCCCAGAGTGCAGTGGCAGGGACACGTCCTCTGTGGCACCTCATGGCCCAACTCAACCCCTCATGGCCCAACTCAACCCCCCTTGACCCAACTCAACCCCTCATGGCCCAACTCAACCCCTCATGGCCCAACTCAACCCCTCGTGGCCCAACTCAACCCCTCTTGACCCAACTCAACCCCTCATGGCCCAACTCAACCCCTCATGGCCACGTCACATCCTCCACCTCCATCCATCCTGGTGCTGTTGATCCCCCCAGGCTTTAGGTGGGACTGGGACTCTTCTCCAGGTGTTTCCCTCCTCCCTTCCCAGCTCCTCACCGGTTCCTTGTTTAACACAGGCTTTTCCACGTTACTTTACCAAAGTTTTATGTGTTTTAATTTTCTTTTATTACTTTGCAGCCGCTTTCCAACTGCTTCACAAGGCGAGGCAATGAGACAGAGCTCCCAACAAACCCACATTCATCACTGCCTCGTTTTCCTCCCTTTCATCTCTAACTACTCTCCAATCACTTGGACAACTGATGCTTCTGAGCTTGCAATTAGACCCGGGCTTTCTGCTCCTGATGAAGGGAGATTAATTAAATCAGCTCTTTTCAAGACTAGAACAAATGCAGGAACATCTTTGGCAATTTTCTCCTTCTTTTAAACCTGTAGCCTATTAATTTAAGACACCTGGCATGGAGAGAGCGTTTTGCCCTGATAGAAAACAATAAACTGAGATTTATACACTGGAGCTTTATGGAAAGGCTCCTTTTTCCTTCCCACAATGCAAATTACAGAATAAAACAACAGGAGATCAGGGGTGAAGTTTATCACCTTTATCACAGAGAGTGAGAGAGACTTTTATAGTGAACTTTTCATTTTTAAACTACACCTGGGAGGGCAAGAGAAGGGATAAAACAGGATAACTCCGTGAGGCAGATTGGCTTCATGAGATAATATTGACAGAACAAGAGGAAACAGCCTCAAATTGCACCAGGAGAGGTTCAGGTTGGATATTAGGGAAGATTCCTTCTTGGAAAGGGCTGTCCAGCCCTGGGCAGGGGTGGAGTCCCCATTCCTGGGGGGATTTAACAGCCCTGTGGATGTGGCACTTGGGGACACGGTTCAGTGGTGGCCTTGGCAGTGCTGGGGGATGGTTGGACTTGCTGATCTCAGGGGGCTTTTCCAACCCAGATGGTTCCATGGTTCTCACGTCCTCGCTTTTGGGAGCAGGTGGGACAATGGACATGTTTATTGCTGTCAGTAGTTCCATTATCAGAGGAGAAGGGACTCTGAATTCCATCAATCCCTGGTGTGTCCATTCCTTCCCCTTTTTCCACCCTGTAGGAACAGTTTGGATAAGATTTGGGGTCCTTTCTCACTGACAAATCTCTGTGAAGGTAAAACCCACGAGCCATGGGGAGCTCAGTGTGTGTCAGTTCCAAGGCAATGTGACATTTTCTCACCACCAGCAAATTTTCCCTGGATCACATTCCAGCTCCTGCCACAGTCAGAGAGGTCTGGCAGTGCTGACCCTCAGGCAGAGCAGGAAAACTGGGATTTTCAGTTTTCTCGTGGATTGATGCATTTGTAGCTGTGTTTTGGGGCACAGAGAGCACTGGTAAAACACCACCAGCTCTGTGTCCTTTCCCTGGCACTACCTGAGGTGTTGAGGTTCCAAACCTGGCTGGGCCAGCGTCTTCCCTGGACTTTTAAATGCTCAGAATGGAAAAAAAAAGGAAAATAGAGGGTGGAGGGAGGGGAGGAGGAGAGAGAGCTGCTGCCAAACCCACGTGGAGCAGCTTCTCTGTACGGCTGTGGTGTCACAGCTGCTTCTGGCTCTCAAAGCAAGGCATTTTGGGGGTTAAAAGCAGCATTTCCCCTCATTATTTGAAGCGGTTCCATTCAAGGCTGTCTCATGGTCATAGGATACACTGTCAGAGCACCAGCACTGAGGGGAACCACGTGCAGTTCTGAGCTGCTCTCATCCCATCCCTTCTCATTTCCAGGGCTCCTCTGGGATCCACAGTGGAAATGAGGAAGGCAGAGACAGCAGACATGGACAGACTGTGATGGGGAGGGAGCCTGCTGCTGGATTTAGAGGATGGCATCACAGCAGCCATGAGGACACCGCTCCTGTAAGGGGGGCAGACACATTTCTGGGGCTTTTTGGGGGGGTCCTGCTTCGATCAGCGGGCAGCCCCCTGTGCTGCCACTGCTAGCACGTGGAGGAGCCCCCAGAACCTTCTGCTGAGCTCCCCATCCACAGCCAGCCCCCAGAACAGCTGGGATGGGGGACCTGGCAGTGCACCAGCAAAGCAGGCAGGAGGATGTTCACAGGGAGTGCCAACAGGGGACGTTTCCTGGCACTGATTATGTCTCAGTCATTCCCAAGGAAGCCAAGGAATATCAGCTAGGACATCACTCCCAAGTGTGCTCAATCCATGAATCCCAGCTCGTGTTCAGCCACTGTACAAAGGGCTCAAAGCCCCAGGATTCTCCTTCCCCTCCTTCTCTCTTCATCCCCCATTTCCACCTCTTTAATAAATCAGCTCCATCCCGAAAATCCAAGCGAGCGCCAGGGAAGGAGCCTGGTGAGGAACTGACACAGCAAACAAGATTTTTATTTAGTTTGGAGCTTGTTAGGTTACATTTGCATAACGACAATGTCACATTCATTATTCATGAGCCTAAACTGCAGTGACCCCTCCCGCCAACGCCAGCTCCCAGAATCCCAGGATTAGGCATTATTCCTGCTGCTTGAAGCAATTCCTCTCTAAAAGGAGCGTGGCAGTGACAGCCTGATTTTTTATTCATGTTGGGTCTTTCCAGGGTGTAACATTTACCTCGGGACAGGAAAATCAGGCACGTGGGTAGAGGAGAGGAATGACTTGAGTAAATTGGGATTAAGAGGAGTTTTTGGTGGAGTTTTTGGGGGTGGAGGGAACAGGGATGTCCCCCTGGGGTTCTCTCCCACACACATTGGGTGTTCCATGCCACATCCAGGTGATATGGAAAAGGTTGGAGGAAGACCACGGGAGCCCATGAGGAGCTACCACAGAGAGGTTTCAGCTGAGAGAGGTTCTATAAGGCTTAGGAAAGAAGGGGAATAAAATAAAAGGGGCTCTCAGACTTTCCAGCTCTGTCTCTTGTCACCCAGTGGGCTCTCACAGGGACTTGACATGAGAGAACCAAAGGGCTAAGAAAAGTTTCACATCTAAAAAAGACAGAAAATTCCCTCTTGCACACAGGGCTTAAAGCCAAGAAAGGTTTTGTACAACAATACCCAGGTGAAGCATTGCAAAGTCTCACCCTTGCTTGTTCAAATTAGAACTTCCCACCTGTGCCAAAGGCCTCCAGTGGAAAATTCCCTTTAGATCAGTGGCAAGTAATACACTGGCTCCCAAACATGACTTTTCCCAGCGCAAGGAAATCAATTACAGCCTCTCTTGGTGAAAACCATAAAGCTCTCACAGTCAGAAGTTCACTGCTCGAACTGAGCTGCCTCCCAGCTTTCCTCAGAAAAACTAGAGAAATATATAAAATGAGACTGCAGTTTGGCTTAATTTCTGTGCCCTTCTCTGAGGTCTGGCTTAATTCTGGAGCTCTACCCAGAATGACTCCTACAAAATGCATTTGGGTTTCAACATCCTGCTACACACGTCGCCCTGGGAAGCCAATTTTAGTCGTGCCGAGCTGTGTGAACACAGGGCCTGCTGACACGTCCCAGCCAAGTCCACAGCTATAATTAAGACTTGCATGGGAGGAGCGTGGGTGGCATCAGACTTTCTGCTGCTCTCTTTAATGGATCGCTCCTGCCTGTCTGATGCCAAAGCCAGTGTGATATTCAAAGAGCTCCTTCCCTTCCCACCCCTCCCTTTTAAAAGGAATGGCCCCTAATTGGTGATTAACCACCCTCCTCAGAGCTGGATACACCAAGGAGCAACCTGATTGCTCCTCTAATGATCACAAAAATGCGACTGGTGCTGTAAACGTGACATGTGCCTTTTGCACAGCCAGGGGGATGGTTTGAGGCCTGAGCACCACCTGCTTCATCTGCAGGGAATTTGGAAAGTTTGGGATTTAAGGTTGTCACTTTTGCCACTACACCCTGAGTTTCCTCTTTTTTGGCTGGATTCAAACAGTCTCCTTGGTACCCATTTAAAAAGGTCTCAAGCCCTTAATATTAGCAAATAAAAGGATGAATCACAGAATGGTTGGGTTGGAAAGATCCAAAAAATCATCCCATTCCATCCCCTGCCATGGGCAGGGACACCTTCCACTAGCCCAGGGTGCTCCAAGCTCCATCCAACCTGGCCTTGGACACTTCCAGGGATGGGGCAGCCACAGCTTCTCTGGGAATTCCATCCCAGCCCCTCAGCACTCATTCCAGCTCAGGATATTCTCTACTTCTGGGATGAGACTGAAGGTATAAGGGGATTTCTGGGTTTCTTTGGTGCTTCCCTCAAACCCCCCCATTCCCTCACCCCGTGCTATGACTTGACACCAAATTATTTGTGCAATAAAACACTGAGTTACAAACAGGAACCCCTGCTGGCACATTTAGAGAAGAAATGATAGAAGCAGAGGAGATAATCTCTCCCCAGGTACATTAGGCATTTAATTTAAATTGTCTGGGTGTATTTTTTCGTGTTTACATCCTCAAGCAATTTGAGATTGGCCCAGGACTGACAGAAGGAAAATATTGTTTATGTCATACAAATCATTAAACCATAAGCAATTTCATTCAGTGTTTCTACACTCGTAGGGCAAATGAGAAAACAGCTGGTTGTTGAGTTCTGCTGAAATCTTTGCCCACACAAACACTCACATTAATACAAAAAGCTGCTCTTTGCCATAGGATTGATAGGGATATTTTGCCATAGGAGTGATAAGGACAGTTAAGATCCTTACCTGGGACAGTCAAGGATATTGTGCTTGAGAACAAGGTATGTTGTTTCCCAGCTTTGTCTGATACCAAACAGGTCTGGTACCTGGATAGGACACTGGGGGAAAGTCCAGGGAGCAACAGCCAAACAAGAACATTTCTTGTGTTTTAAAAGCCATTTTTTCCTCTTACATTTATATGTAGAATCAATAAATTAAAAATCCCCCAGTAAAACACTGGGATCAGTCACTTAAAGTGAACCTGAAATCAGCTCCTTGCCCTGAGCTGTCCTTTGAAGGTTTGGAAGCTGAGGAGATGCTGCTTTTGGAAGGCTCCTTTACAACACACAGGGAAAGCTCTGCTGAGAGCTGGCAGACACAGGAACCCACCCGAGTGCTGCTGCCCACGGTGTCCTGCTCATGGTTTGTGGGTGCAAACCTTCTCCCACAGTGTCCTGCTCATGGTTTGTGGGTGCAAACCTTCTCCCAAGGTGTCCTGCTCATGGTTTGTGGGTGCAAACCTTCTCCCAAGGTGTCCTGCTCATGGTTTGCAGTATAAACCTTCTCCCACGGTGTCCTGCTCATGGTTTTAGGGTATAAACCTCCTCCCAAGGTGTCCTGCTCATGGTTTTAAGGTATAAACCTCCTCCCAAGGTGTCCTGCTCGTGGTTTGTGGGTGCAAACCTTCTCCCAAGGTGTCCTGCTCATGGTTTTAAGGTATAAACCTTCTCCCACGGTGTCCTGCTCATGGTTTGCAGGCACAAACGTTCTCCCAGGGTGTCCTGCTCATGGTTTTAGGGTATAAACCTTCTCCCAAGGTGTCCTGCTCATGGTTTTAGGGTATAAACCTCGTCCCACGGTGTCCCTGCCCCTTCAGGAGCGCTGATGTGCCACCACGTGCAGAGCCAGGCTCTGGTTTCTGGCACAAAGCTCAGTGAGTGAAGGGACATCGGTTGCCTCCTCTTTTCCTGGGGCTCTGCCAGTGTTTCTTTGCTTCTTGTTTAGTCCTTTAGCCCCACCTAGTGCTAAAGCCAAATAAAAAGCCTAGTTCTTTAATTAGGCCCAAAAAACCATTTTTCCCCATCTCTGGAAGTGTCCAAGGGCAGGTTGGACAGGGCTTGGAGCACCCTTGGATAGTGGAAGGTGTCCCTGCCCATGGCAGGGCTGGGATGAGATGAGCTTTAACACAAATCGTTCTGGGATTCTTTCACCAGCCTAAAACTGGTTTTTAAAGTCCAAACCTAAGCAAGACTCCTCTGCTTTGCAGGGAATTCTGTGACTCCTGGGCCTCTGCAGAGGGATTTTGGTGAAAAACATGCCCTGGACAAAAGGGTTTTGCAGCCTGTGCTTAGAAAAATGTGTGGGCAAAACACCATCATCATCTGGTTTAATAAACACTGTCTGGCAACCCAACATAAACATGTTCTCCATTCTGCCTTCTCCAAAATTTATGACATTTTAAATGTTATTGAACCCTTGAACACAAATTACTTGGAAATGCTGTATTTTTCAGTGCTCTAGTGCTAATTATGGTGGAGGAAAACCTTTTCTCCCTCCAATAAAAGTGTCTTTTGGTAGAAATGTTATTCAGAAATGGAAAATTTTAAAAGCAATAACTTTTACAAGTCAGGGCTTCTGTTCTCCTTCCCATCACTTTGACTTAAATGCAAACAAAGATCAGGAGGACGGATATGTTACATTTAAATTGCATTAAACTAGGATCAAACCCTGAATTTATTTCCTAACATTTGCTAAAACATTACAGAGCAATGACAAGCACAAGAACAGAAAGGTTGCTGTCGACCTTCCAACAGCCCTGATTTTTATTTTCCTGCCATGAACACGAGATTAGATCATTCATTATCAACCTCTGAGGCTGCACAAATTTGTCAAGTGTTCCACAGCAAATACCCACAGCAGCAAAGCTGCTCAGTTGGGGAGAAGTCTTCTGTGGTTTGCATTCCCAGCACATGAATTTGGGCTTTCCATTTGGGAGGTTTGGGGGGTCCTTACCTGGCTTTTCCACCCCAAATAAACTGTATTTGGAGTCCTGGAAACCTCTGGGCTCCGATTTACTCTGTTGTCACATCAGACCTTTCATATCCACACTGACTTGCAATTACTCACTGTGGAAATAAATGTACTGTGCTCTGGATAACTCCCAGCATAATTTAAGCACTAATTAAACAAAATGGATTTTTATCATGATTTTTAAATATTTACCCAGTGCAAGGAGCATCCCTTAAGAACAGGCACCTCACCACATGCTCACTTAGGACCAGGATAGTGTTGGAATATTGTGCCTTATTTAACACCAGAGAAAGGACAGCACTGCCCAGAGAGCAAGTACATGCAAACCAACTTGGATTTCACCGAAGTAATTAATTCTTTTTCTAATGGAATGAATAAATCCTTCCAAATTGACCAAAGGCAGATAAATGTGAGCAGGAAGGACAGATCTTTGGTGCTGTGCTGCCCCCAGCCGTCCTTAACGTGGTGCTGAACTCAGGGGAGATGGTCACCTCTGGAAAGTCATACTGGAGTTCCTACTGGAAAGTCAGTTCAGAGCAAATATAAATTGCATAATGAATATTTTCTCATGATTAAACCCCTACCTCTCTACAGAGGTCACAGCACAGCCTTTGGGTCTCAGCAGGCCCAGCTTCCCCTCCACCCCACCAGTTTAAAAGGTACCACCAGCCCCTTCCCCCAGCAGAAACATTGCTGGGATTGCTGCTCATCTCCTGCAGGTGCAGTGAGGTGAATTTATGAGCTCTGCAGGCTGATTTGGGTGGTTCTGCCCCTGAGGAGTTTGGAGATGATGAGGTTCTTTGTGCAGAGCACCGTGGTGAGAATTCCCCAGTAGTTCAGACCAGTTCTAAAAACTCTGCTGACAGAAAACCACTTTGAGAGCTGCCCTGCAGGAAAACCATGGTTACCGTGCAGCCTGGAGCTTTCCAGCTCCAATTTGCCACATGTTTTGGGGTGTCATCACGTGTTTGATCAAGCCTCGTGCCCATCCTGTGACACCCCAAAACAGGACTTGGGGTTCACCACTGAACACACAGAGATTCAAGGATTGACACGAAACCAGCTAATTCTGTGTAGCTTTTTTTGCCAGAGCCTTCCCCAAAGCAGAGCCCAGACAGGATTAGGTACCTGCTCAGGGATTTTTTTTCTAAAAGCCATGCCCATGTTGGCAGCTGAGCTGTGCCAGGGCTGGCAGCATCCCTCCTGTATCCTCTCTGCCCAGCTGAGACAAGACTGGTGCCCAGCAGAGGGCTGTGCCTTTGTCTGAGCACAGAATTGCTCAAAACATCTGCAGTGTTGCTTGAAGGAACTTGTTTGACAGAGCCCTAAAACAGATTCGGCAGCATTTGAGTCACCAACTGCATCTGTGTTAGGAGAAGCCATAAGGAAACCCATTAACCCAGCCTGGAATTAGGATTTCCTGCTCAGGAAAACCAGGCAGCAGTTAAGGAATACTCCAGGGCTGTGCATAACTGTAGGCTGTCATTGCTGGGTAAACAGGTTAATATTTAATAACATGTTAATATTTTAATAACATTTAATGCAAAACCAACTTCTGTGGTCTCTGTCACAGTGAGCTAATATGTTAAATCTGATGGGGAAGTTTTCTGGGAGTTTTCTGCCCGCCACCCTCTGTGGGAAGAGCCTTTTGCTGAGATCCAGCCTGCCACAGCTCCAGCCCTTCCCTGGGAGCTGTCCCTGGTCCCCAGAGCAGAGCTCAGAGCCTGCCCCTGCTCTGCCCCTGCCCAGGGAGTTGTCCCTGCCATGAGCTCTCCGCTCAGTCCCCTCCTGTCCAGCTGGGCACCCCAAGTGCCCTCGGTGCCCTCTCACCCCACTCAGGACCCTTCCCCACCCCGCAGGGCAGGTCTGTGCTGGCAGATGCCCGACCCCTCCAGGAGCAGCAGGGATAGCCCCGGGCAGAGGTGAAGCCCCAGGAGGAGCTTCCTGGAGCATCTCCCGGAGAGCCTCGTGTGTGCTGGGGAAGGGCTGTGCCAGCCCCGGGCACCTGTGGCACGCCCGCGGTGCCCTGCACACGGTGGAATGGTGCTGGTGGAACCCCCATGAGGTCACAGAGCCGGGCTGTGGTTCCCTCTGTGGGGCAGGTGCTGAGGGCACCACTCCGCTGGTGACACCGCTGGTGACACCGCTGGTGACACCGGTGGCTCTGGTGGCACCCGCGGCAGTGCCATGGCACAGGGAGCACAGCGCTCCCGCATCCTGCTGGTGCTGAGAGCCCTGGCAGCCTTGGCTACCGTGGCAGCCCTGGTGGTCCTGTATGCCCACATAACCCTGCGGGTCGAGGGGGCTGGGGCAGGACTGCTGCGAGAGGGTAGGTGGGCAGGGAGGGTCCACTCCCCGCAGCGTGGCGGGTCCCACGGGGGATCCTTTGCATGGGCATTTGGGTTTCAATATCCTGTTGGTGTGAAATTTGGCACCAGCTTTTTGGGCAATGCTCAGCAGAGCAGAGGGGGAATGGGTCGGGCTCAGGGATGGCCCCATCCCTGATTCCCAAATCCTGAGCTGCTTCCCAGTGTCACAGCAACGCCAGCAGCGCTGGTTGGGGTTGAGGGGAGAGCTGGTGGGAGCTGCAGAAAC
Organism: Xenops minutus; assembly: GCA_035221455.1. NCBI lineage: Eukaryota > Metazoa > Chordata > Aves > Passeriformes > Furnariidae > Xenops > Xenops minutus. The sequence continues at coordinate 5,224,517 of JAWWEE010000002.1, forward strand.
TCCTCTGTCCTGTGCAAGGTCTGGTTTGGATCATCACGGGTCGGGCACCTGCGAGCACAGCCCTCCAGGGACCAAGGGACAGGCAGTGCCATGGAGCCATTCTATGGTCATTCCACTGCCAGCAGATCTCGGGAAATACAGGGAAATATTTCATTTGAGCATCTCTGTCCTGTTCACAGACATGGCTGGAGACAGTGGAGGTGCAGGTTCTGGATCTGACTCTCCTGGAGGTTACGTGGGTTTGGACTCCCCTTGGGAATTGCCAGCTCAAAGCCCAACTGTGAGCAAGGAATCTCCTACAGGTGTGAGAATCCAGCCCTGCCCTTGCTAGTCCATAATCCCCTCCCTGTTCTGCTGGTCGGGACTGGGGGTGCCACAGGGGGGCTCTGGTGTCACCTGTGGGCACAGGGAGGGCTTTTCCATCTCCTCAACCCTGCACTGGAGCTGCCCTGGCCCCACAGGGATGTTGGCCAGTCCTGGCACTGCTCCCAGGGTTTGCTGGGGCAGAAATTATTTATCCTTTCCATTAAGGTCCAAAGAATGAAACTGAGCTGGAAGACATTCCCTGGCAGTCAGACGAAGAGCTGTCTGACATCTTGACTTTGCTGATGGAAATACCTGATGGTGGGTACAAGTGACTCTCAGCCCCAGGAGCTGGGAAACTGCTTCCCACGAGGAACAGTGACTTGGGATTAAACTGGCACCCTTTCTCTCTGAAGCCCTGAAACGTGAGCCTGTGGATGAGGAGGCACCTCAGGAAGGGGATCAGGCAGTGCCAGTCCCTGGGAAATTCACCGGGGCTGTTGCACCAACAGGAGTGCCAGGTAATGGCTGTGCTTTGGTGCCCGTGGGCTCTGTCCTGCTGCTGCCACTGCTGCCCCTCATGGGAGCAGCCTAGCTGTGAGCACGGAATCAGCGCTCTGCCAGTGGCCAGGGGACACTGGGGTGGCATCACCTCAGAGCTGGGGGGTTGTGGCTGTCACCGTGCCAGGGACACACACTGGGACCCTCTGTCGATGGGGGGAGATGCCCACGGTCCCCCCATCCCGTTCTCAGGGATTTCAGAGCTGTGCCCTTTGGGGACCGAGGCCACCTGACCCCACCCAGCAGGTGATGGGAAATGTGGCTCTGGATTTCATGTCCTTCAAGCAGCACCTGCATCCCCAGAGCTTGCCAGGAGGCCCTGGAGGTGCTGGCACAACAGAGGGAAAACCCTCCTGGGACCTGGGACCCAAAGGGCACAGCTTGGGGGGACCCTGCACCCTCCTCCTGCAGCCTCTGTGCCTGATCCGTGCTGAGCTTCACCTTTCCCTGATCCTTGCAGTGCTAGCCAGCCCCAGGGAAAGCCCCTATACCGGGATATAGGAATGTTTCCAAAATTCTCCAGGCACTGGGCAGCCCTGCCAGGGGCCATAAGTGGGACATAAGTCCTGAAAACTGGGGGCAGGCAAGAGCTGTCCGTGCTGGAGAAAGGGCAGGGAGGGACAGCGAGGTTCAGGTGCCTCCCAAGAGGGTCTCACTGCATCCCTTCGGGCTGTGGGTGCTGGGTGGGCAGGCAGAGCTGGGGGTGGCCCTCCCTGGCACAGGATGGGTTTTGTCCATCTCACCCCGAGGGGTCATTGATCAAAGAGCTGCTCTCCCCACTCTGCTCTCTGTCCAGCCCCCTGGGTCCTGTTCAGGGGGACAGTGTGTCCCCAAGGGTCAGAGAGAGTCTCCACCCAGGCAGCACCCACCAAGCCTGGAAAGGGAAGATGGGCACACACAAGAGAAACCAGGGGCAAATGGGGGGGATCCCCAGGGATGGGGAGCAAAGACAGACACTGGGAGGACTGGGCTGCAGCCACTGCAGGGTGTAAGCAAGGCTGAGAGGGCAGAGAGAGGCTCTGTAGAGCATGGACTTGCAAGGCTTTTGGGAATTCCCTTGGCTTCTACTGCAGCCACCCCAGGATATTCCCTCATTCAGAGATGTTAAAAAAAGTGGGAAAGAGCATTTCCTGGCAGTGCCAGCCCTGCCACGAGGTTGCCAAAGGTGTGCAGGACACACTGACGTGCACAGTTGTTCCTGCAGGTGTGGACATGAGGAAACTGGGCAGTTACCACCCAAAGGCTGTGGCGGGCAGGGCAGAGTATCCTGACACCACTGCCAAGACCTCTTCAAGGAGCTGCCTTCTGGCTGTGGCCTGTACTGTGATTCTGCTGTGTCTCTACATGGTGATCCTTCAGTGGGTAAAGGACGTGAACAGGTGAGTGAGTTGTGGGATGCAGGGGGTGCCACCCAACGACTGGGTGGCTGTGCCAGCCACGAGGCATTTTGAGCTCTGGGTTCCCAGTCAGACACAGCCCAGACTCAGCAGAGATTTGAGCTGTGAGCTGGTGCCCACTTTGTGCCCAGAGCTCTCTGTGCCCACACCCCACGGGGCACCCAGCACAGCTCCTCACCCTCACAGCCCAGCCATGGCAGGGCTTCAGCACTGTCCTCTCTCCACAGGTGCCTCACGGCGTGGAGAGCCCGTTTCTGCACCCTGGACAGCCAGGCACAAGCTGAAGCTTCAGCAGTAGAAGTCTAAATAAAGAGAAGCAGCATAATGGTGTGGCTGGAAGTTTGGGATGGGAAGGAATCCTCGCCCTCTGCTCTGTTCTCTGGGCATCACACCTGGAGCCACATCCAGCACCAGCAAGACCCAGCCCTGTTAGACCTGGTCCAGAGGAGGCATCGAGAATGATCCAAGGGCTGAGCAAGTCTCGTGTGCAGAAACCCCAGGAGAGCTGGGGGTGTCCAGCCTGGAGGAGAGAAGGCTCTGGGAGACCTTGCTGTGACCTCTCAGTGGATGAAAGGCTTATGGGAAAGGTGCAGAGCCCCCAGGGTCTGCAGTGCCAGGCACAGGGGTGAGGGTTTTACACTGCCAGAGGGCAGGGTTAGGTGGCACAGCAGGAAGAAATGTTTTATGGGGAGGGTGGGCAGGCCCTGGCACAGGGTGCCCAGAGAGGCTGTGGCTGTCCCATCCCTGAAAGTGTCCAAGGCCAGGTTGGACAGGGCTTGGAGCAACCTGGGCTAGTGGAAGGT
>JAWWEE010000002.1:5239715-5250590 GCA_035221455.1 Xenops minutus
TGACCCACCACAGGGATGTTCTCCATGGAGAGCTGGTCCAACACTCATCCTGACCCACCACAGGGATGTTCTCCATGGAGAACTGGTCAAACATCCTCCATGACCCACCACAGGGATGTTCTCCATGGAGAACTGGTCAAACACCCTCCATGACCCACCACAGGGATGTTCTCCATGGAGAGCTGGTCAAACATCCATCCTGACCCACCACAGGGATGTTCTCCATGGAGAGCTGGTCCAACACTCATCCTGACCCACCACAGGGATGTTCTCCATGAAGACCCTGGGGATCATGTCTGGGCTCCACAGTCTCCACAGGATCATCAAGATTGGAAGAGACCTCCAAGGTCACCCAGGCCAACCAACACCACCATAATCACACCCCTAAACCACATCCCAGAGCCTCCTGAACATGTCTAGAGCCTCCAGCACCTCCCTGGGTAAGTTATTCCAAGCCTGACCACTCTTCCAGGGAATTCTTTGTGTTAATATCTGATCTGGACCATCCTGGCTGGGTGCAACTCGAGGCCATTTCATCTCACCCACAGCAGGACAGACCAAGCTCCAGCCCACAACAACCTCCTGTCAAGTACTTGTAGAAAGCAATAAGGTACCCCCTGCCCTCTTTATCAGAAGGAAAGAGAGTTAGAAAGGAAGGAATTCTGCCTGGGAGCACCTGATTCCACCTTCAGCTCCAGCTCCACTGCCATCCAAAGGATTTCACAGGATGCTTCCGTGCAGTTGTAGAGTTTTCCATAAATGTTTCACAAGGGTGTCTTCAGCAGTTCCATCTCCAGCTCAGGGGAATGGACTCCACCAGGAAGCCTCATCCTTCCCAGAGACAACCCAGAACAAGTCACAAGAGGGAACAACCAAACACCTTCTCCCAGTCAAGCCCCTGTTCCCATCAGAACTTTCCCAGAGGATTTGGCATCTTTGGTTTTGAGGAGCATGAGAGAAACAGAGCAGTTTCAGCACTTTCATCCCATCCAGCCTCCTTTCCTTGACATTGGCCACCTTCCCCTAAGCCATGCCCAGCTTGGTGTTAGGAGGGCTGAGCAGGAACCACGCAGGGAACCCAAGTCCCCTTTCCACACTGGCCTTGACAGGAGAGGTGGCACACACTGGATGCCATGGGAAATGACTGGTCCCTTCTCCTCCTCATCTGCTGGGTTTTGAAGGAATAAATTTAGGAGCAAGCATCTCTAATTCTTCCTTCACCTGGAACATACAACTGATTGAAGGGTTTCTTGGAGTTATCCTTATTCAAGAGAGCGACGCCTCAAGGTGCTCCCAGCACCCTCCTGCTCCCATGGAAAAACTGGATCTCCAGCTTCCTCCAAGCTGCAACTCCACCAACAAGGCTCTGCCGGCTTCTGAGTGACACACAGGGGGAGGAAATAAACCTGCAGCAGCCAAAGAACCGGAGGAGGATGGAAAACAGGAGGGAAGGAAAGAGGAAGATTGCCTGTCAGCTGCCAGGCTGTGAGATCACCCACACCTCCAGCTGTGGAGATGCACGTGAAGACAAAGACAGGTTCTCCCTCAACCCAGGGCTTGCTGGTTTTAATGGAAGACAGCAGAGACAAACCTCAGGGAGAGACCAGCAGTGGAGGAATCCATCTCCACCCGGGAAGAAGGGAGGATCATCCCTTTTCCCTCTTGTGCTCCCGCTCACACGGCGAGGTGCAGCCCACGAGCCCGGCGCCGCTCCCCTCCAGATGTTCCTCCAGCTCCAACCCTGCTTTGCCAGGATTTCCTTACCCAACCTAAGTGGCATAAGTAAAGCAGCTTCACTGGGGCTGCTAAATTTAGTGCCTTGACCGTGTGACCCACAGAGCCCGGAGCGGCTCTCCCGGGATTCAGCGCTCCCTTCCAGGCGGCAATACGGGAACACGCTCGCTCTGCCATCCACGCCAAGGAACACACGCAGGGAATAACAAAGTCTTTAAGCAAGAGCCACGCTGAGAGCTCCGAGCCCCCCTGCAGCATTTTCCCAGTTAAGGAGGAGGGGGAAGGAGCCCAAAAAGCCCGTTTAGCGCAGATGAAGAGTTGCCATTGCTCTGCCTCGACATCTGCTTCCCATTTCGCTCCCATTCCATCAGGTTACATAAGGAGCAGATGATGCAGCCGAAGAGTTCTCCGGCAAGTCTGGGATCTGCTGTTTACATTCCTGGGCACAGGAATCTCAGCTATGCCACGCACTCCACACTCACTCAACACGGGGAGCAGCAGGACCGAGTGGGGAGCCTGGGTGTGTTTCCTGGAGAGAATTCCACCCAGCAAAGGCTTCCCCATCCCGCTGCAGTTCGGCAATTGGGAGCACGGACCGCAGCGCTCGCAGCTGTGCAGGCAGAGTTTGCCACGGGGAACGCACGAGTTTACACCCAGCCAGTGCCAAATGGAATGATGCAAACACAGATCCCACCCTGCCCTGTTATCTAACCCAGCACAGCCTCCCGGCCCATCCTCTGCCTTCTCTGCTGGGGCTTCTCATCTCCCTCTTTGCAGTCCCTTCTGCTTTCCTGGCCATTCCCAGCCTGGAGGGCACTTGGCCAGCTCTGGGAATTGGGCACCCACCTGGCTGACCTCATCCCCAGACACAACAAACCTTGTTCTGAGCCCAGAGCAGCAGCTCGGCAAGTCCTGAGTGCAGGTCCCAGAGACCCCCCCAAAACACCCCAGGCAGGGATGAGCACACCCAGGGCTGCACACCCTGGAGTTTGGGCTGCTCCAGAGCTGCTCGCTTAGGTTTGAGCTGGAATAACCCTGAGGCAGCACTCACAAACCCCGTGTTCACAAAGCATCTCCAAACTTTGGGTTACCCCCAAAAGTTAATTGCCAGCTTGGCCTGCTTCACCTGCACTTGTGGGGCCAGCAAAAAGCACATCATAAAGCACCAAAACAGCCACAATTCTGTACTCATCTAACATGTTATTCTGTGCTCATCTTGGACTCTCTGTTTTGCCCTAAACATCTCATACTTCTTGCTGTCAGGCAGGACACTGTTGTAGATAAACCTTCAGGGGCAACCCAGCCCAGGACTGGATTTGGAGCTCCAGGAAAGCCCAATTCTCTCAGGGACTCACCCATTTTGGCAACCTCATCACCACAAGGTCTTTTTGAAGGAAGCAAACACGGGACCCACAAGGCAGAGGAACAAACCCCACAATCTGAGGGTGCAAAAGGTGTCCTGGAAGGGACCAACAAGAGCAGGCCCTGGTTGGGAAACACCTGCCAAGACTCCCTGTGGATGGGACCTCTCCAAGTAGGAGATCAGTGACATTTAAGCTGGAGCCAAATACGAAAATAATAAAAGCACTGACGGATATCACTGCAATTCTTTGCTCACTCCCAAAGGCCACTTTCTGGCTTTTCTCCTCACCTCGTCCTTCCAGCAGTCTGCACACATTCCCCCAGATGATATCAGGAATGGGGAAGGCATTAGTCACGGGGAGACAAGTGGAAAAACACTTCAAAACACCACTTTTCATGGAGCCTGTTCCTCAGGTACTACAAGTGTCTCTCTGCCACCAGCTCTGGAGAACACATGAGGAAAAAGGGCATTTTCCTGGTCACAGAACCACTTCTGGCCACCTCTTCCTAAGTTTATCACGCAGCAGCAGACAAGGAATTAAGAGCATTCATTTTAGAGCAAACTGGGTGCATTCCACTTCTTACCACAAGGTGCTTTTCCCCCTCTGAATGTTTGCACCCTGGACTGCATTCTTACAAAGCCCAGGAAAAGCTTTTTCAAGAGCAGCTTGGGGGGGAAAAAAAGGGGAAAAGCAACAAAACAACGTTGTCAGGCATTACAGAAATCCAGCAGCTCAAACATTTCCCAAGGAAACTCCATGAAAACCAAGCAGAGAGGGAAAGAGCCAGGAGCAGAGCTGCTCCAGCCAACATCCCCCCAAGGGATGGCAGCTCCTTACTCCAGGACGTAACTTACACCTACCCCCAACTCCACTGCTCGCCTTGAAGCATCCAAACTCATTTGCTCAGTCTCCAAGAGATCTTCTGGTGTCCACTAGGGTTGTGTCCCTCACCTCCAACAATCCAACGGCACCAGCATCTCCACAAATCCAAGAAACTCAGGTGACCTACTCAGAGCCAGCCACTTTTTAGGGGGAGTTTCTTATGGCAAAATGTGCAACCAGGGCCAAAATTTGTCATTGGGGAATAAAAGAGCAGGACAGGGATGTGCAGAGAGCATTAATTCCACGCTGCCCAACTTGGAGCAGCAAGGAAAGGGGCCACGAGGCTCCAGGATGGCAAAGCTGCTCCCCCAGCACCAAAACTCTCGAAGTGCTTATTCATCCCTGCTCGTCATGTGGAAGCAGCTACTCCTCCATTCACTGCAGGCTGGCAGAGCAGGCAGGAGCCTTCTCTTTTACTATTAGCAAGGATGCTATTTTTGCCTCGGAGTAGCACAGATCCCACGCCCTGCACACGCCTCACCCCCGGCGATTGTGCCTTGCCGAGCCGGAGGTGTTTTCCTGCCGTGGCTTCACCTGCCGGCAGCGAGCGGTGCCACGTGCTCTGAGCAACCATTAGGTGGTGAATCAAGAGCCAGCAAACCACAGCAGTGGCTCTGGTGTCACCACCAGCCTTCCACACCAAGGATTGAGGCGCCACTGTCAAATCCAGTGGCGAGGGGGAAAGAAATGGCACGTGGATTCATTGATTTCCAAAGCACGACTTGGAGCCGGTGGAGCCACAGGGCAGCTCAGACAGCTCTGGCTGCATCCAAGGCTTGAGTCAGGAGATGTGGGAGCTCCAAGTGAGAAGTTTTCCAATTAAAGGACTCAGTGGGTGAGCAGTGAGTGGCCAGCAGCCTCCACTGGGAGGAGAAACACCCCACAAAGGTATCCTCTGCACGGCTCAGACAGCAAAACGATTCCCTTGGAGGAGGCAGAGTGACAAATAATGGGCATCTGAGGTGATAACCACTCGGAATTTGCCAGCACAAAGAACACATTAACAAACCAAGATGTCATTAACACCTGGTCAAGGTGACGAAGCCAGCAGAGCTCCCAGACATGGTGACCACAGGTGGAGAACAGGGACAAGGAGATACCAAACCAGTGAACAGCGAGCATTCTGCCCTTTCCAAAACCTCTGCAAGACATCCAACCTCCCCAACATCACTTCTGCTGCTTAGTGCACAGTAATTCCAGGTGGAGGCACTGGGGTGAGGGGGAAGCCACTGCAGTTCCAAAGAAATAGTCCCATGCTCATTTCTTGCAAGAGAAAAAAGGAGTTTCTGGGCAAACAAAGCCTCTTCCAACACCAATGTCTCATGAAGCCACGAGTGTGTCTGTGCCCAAACCAAGCACTACAGGGTTATTCCTGAACACAAACGAGCTCTGTGGCTTCAGGAGCTTGAAAGGCCATGTGAAGCACCAGGACCACGCTCCTTCATCCCAGCTCACCTGGCCTGGCAGGGAGGGCTCACCCCTGACACAAACCCAGGTGGTTCCTGAGGGTTCTCCAGCAGCTTCAACACTGATATACAAACCACAATAAGCAGGAAAGGGGGCATTTTAGAGTCTGTATGAAGCTCTCTCGGAATTCTTTCCATAAGGAGGAAAGCTGATCTGGTTTTAGGCTCCAAGGGCCCGCTGCTTCTGCCAAAATACCCCAGGGATGTGTGGGATGCTGTGCTCTGCCCTCCTTCCAGTTCAGCCCTGCTGAGGAGCTGCTGACAGTCCCACAGGACTTGCAGCAAGGCAAGGAGGTCCTGGCTTTCCCTGACAGCATCTGCTCAGCTGGCCAATCCCAAATTCACAAGGACACTGCTCAGAGCATCCCACCAAAGCCCATCCATGCTGTGCTGGGGCTCCAGGCAGGAGCTCCAGGGAGAAGAGATGGTGGAACAGCCATGAGACAGGGCAGGGATGTCTCACAGGGCACCTCAAGGGACTCCACAGAATCATGGAATCATTAAGGTTGGAAAAGCCCTCCAAGATCAGCAGGTCCAACCACCAGCCCATCCCCATGTCCCACTAAAACACGTCCTCAAGTGCCACATCCAAGGATGGGGACTCCACCACTGCTCTGGGTAGCCCCTTCCCACCCTTTCCATAAAAAAAATGGACTCCAGGCCCAAAGGGAGTCAAAGACACTGCTCAATGTGTAATAGCCAGCCCAAAAAGGTCCCAGACCTACCCCTCTCCTCCGTGGAGGGAAACAGCCACACCACATCCCAGCCTGAGGGATGGATTTTCACTCTCCAACCTCGAGCTCCACTGGGAAAAAGGGCTGGGGGAATCATTAAGGCTGGAAAACCCTCTAAGATCACGGGATCCAAGCATCAACAGAGCCCCACTATTGTGAGTGATTATATTGGTATATATTCATGATTCCATTAATGATTCTGTGCACGTGTTCTGCACTGAAGTTGACCAACACAGGCAGAGGTCAAGGAATACGAGTGTGAAACTGAAGAGAGGAGGAGGAGGAAGGCAAAGGGGAGACACCGATGCTGCAGCTCCAACCCTTGGAACAAGAGGAAAAACCCTGGAAAACACAGAGCTGATGAAATCCCTACGTCAGGGCTGAGAACAAACCACGCTCTTTGGCCACACAAGTCAACTTGGAGAGGCCAGTTCTCTCACCAAACAGATGTCCTACCTCTGAAAGCATTCCCAGTCCTAAATCCCACCAGCACCACCACACTGGTGGGTGTTCCAAGCACAGCAGCAAGATCTGCAGGGGTTCCCCTGGAGAAACCAACACTTTGGGTTCGAGCAGCCACAGCTGCTTTCTCAAAAACTGACAAAAATCACTTCCACGAGCTGCTTTCATCCCCGGGGGGGATGCCAAGGAGGTTTCCCCACCCCTCCACCAGCAAGATTTTTAATGTATTAAGATATAGATTAAGAGAATCAAAAAAGAAAACGCATCTAAATGTTAGAAATATTCTTATCTATAAATTATTCTGATCAGGCAGGGCAGCTGTGGGGGCATTGGGAGGAGGGAGATGCTCCCAGAGAGCCCAAACAGGCTGTGCCAGGAGGGCATCTCCAAGGAGAAACCTCTGGAGCCTGGGAGAACGGGCAGGTTCCATCCCCCCCTCCAATGCAGGCAGCTGCACACGGATCATTCCAGGCTCTCCAGAGGCAATCCAAGTGCAGGGTGATGACTGAAGTGTCCCCCTGCTGCTGCTCTGGCACGGAGGAAGGAAGTCTTTACATGTATATCCATCACTTCCAGGCATTTCTGCAGCAGGACAACGTTCCAAGGCTTCCTCCCTCACATGTCCCCAAAGTGAAGCTCTACCCCACCTGTAAGAGCTGCCCAGCCCTTCAGCAGGTTCCTCACCCCCCAGTTCCAGCTTTCAGCACCTGGTTTGCACAACAGCTGTTCCAGCTTTGCGGAGAGTCCCTTTCATCTGGAACATCTAAAGATCAAGCCCCTGTTGCCCAATTCCTTTGGGCAATCGTTCCCAAAACATCACGTTCTTTTGTGCAACACCAGCCACAGTTCCCTCTCACAAAAGCAAACACCAAAATTACCAGTAAAATGAAATGAAAAAAAAAAAAAAAGGCACCAAAAGGGCAGCTCAAAAATGAACCTCACAATGGACCAGAGGTGAGGAAGCGAAACCAGGGCTCGGTGTCACTCAGGAGAACCCAAAAACAAGGAGAGTACAGAGCAGACCCAGCCAGGATTCACAAGGGATGCTCTTTGGATCTTGGTGGCCTCTCCCAGTTGACAGCCTTGGGGCAGAGCGGTGACACAAGTGACACAGGGCTGAGGACACCTGAGCTGATGGGGACAACCAGCCAAGCCCTGAGTGCTGGGGATCTTCCCTTCCCCACTCACACAACCCCCCCCAAGGCAGCTGGGGTGGGGTGGGATGGCCAAGCCATGGCTGCAAACACTTCTTGCCCAGCAAACCAACCAAACACACCAAAGAGAGAATCATCCTCTCAGTTTGAACACAACCTTCTTGCACAAACAGCACAACTCCAAGAGAGGGGGGCGAGGGGGTCTTGCAACCCAAGATGCAGCAGCTCTGCCACCCCAAACGTGCACCCCAGGACTTGGCCACGGTGCAGCAGCAGAATTGGCAAGCCCTGGCCCAGTGTGGGCCCGCTGGAGCCCCAGTGTATTTACGCTGACAGGGCCAAGCAAAGGTTGTGACGATTTATTGACGCAAGAGCCGCTCGCAGCGCCGTGCCAGGAATTAATCAGTGCGGGAGGGGGAGGAGGAGGAGGAGGAATTCTCTCTTAAGCGCTTTGGGGAGCTGCTAAAAACAACAAGACGAGGCCTTGCCCGGCCAACACGATCAAAAAGAAAGGAAAAATAGAAAAAAAAAAAATTATTAAAAGGGCAACTTTTACACAGCAGCTTCTTTGGGAGGACTCAGAAACCGCCAGCAGGCAGTGCCAGAACAGAAGTATTTCCCAACTTTCCTCGTGAAGAACAAAACCCACGGGCTGAGCCCAAAGCTGGGGCTGTGCTTGTTCAGATCCACCTGTCCCCAGCACACCTGAGGGACAGTGACCATCCAGGTCAGCTCAACCTGCATTGATGCCAGAGAAGAGACCCCAGGCCCATCTCCTGTTGGGAATTAGGGATGTAAAGGCAAGGATTTAAGGCAGGCTGGAGGAGCAGCATCACCTCCACCTGCCAAGAAGGCATCATGATAAACCTGTCAAGAGCTCTGAGCCTGCAGAACAGGCCTTCCACCTGCTGGGAAGGAAAAGGAGGAAAGGAAAAAGCCATCTTGTGCCAATCAGATCCTTGCTGTTGGCAGGGAAGAGATGCCAGAGCCCTTCTCCTGGGTATGCTGAGCTCTGAGCATCACGTGGCTCCTCCTGGCAGAGGCCCTGGGAGACCAGTGGCACCTTGGGCAGGATAAAGCAAGTTCCTGGAAGTTGCAGAGGTTTTCCCTAAAGCCACAGACAAAGGTTCAATGCTTGGATGGACCCTCAGAGTTTGCTGTGGGGTCCTTTTCCTGCTGTGGGTTATTTTTTGACCAGAGCAGTTGGATAAAACTTGGGGCTGATAACGCCAAGGGGTCCAACCCCCTGGATGGACCATTCCCTCAAGGATGGTCCTCCCAGCCCAGGATATCCTGTGATCCTGCCCGCTCTAGGTCAGGTTTTGATGCCTTCCCACAGGAGCCCCTGGAGCATTTTCTAGCTCAGGGGTGAAAAAAGCTTGAACCTGTTTCTTTTTACAGGCAGCACAACACAAAGGTCACAGTTAACACAGGGGGGTCAAGCCTGTTTAAGCACAAAGTGCAGAGACGGGAGAGCAAAACCCAACTCTCAGTGGGTTGTCTGAACATCAGCCCAGGCTTTAAGGGCTTCCTGAAAACCACTGGAATCACATCCCCAGGAGCAGCACAAACCCTCCCCCCCTTGCCCTCAGATATGCCAGCACAGACCCCAGCCCAGGGAGCAATTCCCACCTCCCAGTTGCTCCCAGTTGCCACAACCACGCTGATCTGGGGGTGAAACCCTCCTGGGCAAAGAGTCATTCCATGGACAGCAACACCTCCAAGAACAAGTCAAAACACACCCCCTGAGGGAGAGCAGGGTCAGGGGGGCACAGGACCCCCAGCCCTGTCTGCTGTGACCCCAGGGCTCATGACCTGGCTCCAGCACGGGCACCTGGAGCCAAGGCTGGCACTCCAAAGCTCCCAAACCAGCTCCAGTTTGCCCCATAAAGCTATTTATGTGGTTTGGCAACACAGCAGCTGCAAACAACACGAGTGCAGGGATTCCAGAATAGTCAAAGGGGCAGCATTGATTTTTTTTATATATATATTTCTGGTTTTCTGTTGGGTTTTTTTAAACAAATCATTTCTCTGAATCCCACTGCAATTTCCCCAGCACCCTGATCTGAGCACAGAGGGGGTTTCCTCCACTGCAAGCAACTCTACCTTGCCCATGGCTAAAAGTTTCTGCTGGAGAAGGTGGCACTGGCAAAAAAAACTGCTTGGTCAGGGTTAACTCCAAGGAATTATTCAGAATTATTCAACCCTTGGTATAACCAAAATGACAGAAACAGGGGAAAAAATGGGACTGATAAAGTCAAATTTATTTGGGACCTTCAGGCTGAGGCAGGAGCAGCTCAAAAAAGCCCACCCCAGGGTTGTTTCTGTATGGAACTCACCTTTCAGCAGGTGGGAAGTTTAATATCAGCCTCCTGAGAGGTCAAAAACCTGCTGCAACACTTGAGCACATCAATCCATGGAGGATTAGCCAAAGTGATTCCCAGGGGGACACCAGGAGCTGCTGAGCTTCTCAAGGCAAACACAAGCAGCTACAGCATCTGATTCTCCCCACCATGAAACAACAGCATTTTGGTTAAGGGAATAAAATGGTTAAGAGATCTGCTGAGGCATTAATTTTAGTTCTCTTAAAGGAATAATGACTTGTCTGCCCCATTTTTTAGGAGTTTGACCACCCCACGTGGCACCTCAAACCTTGCAGGTGTCAGTGCCCTTCAAAGGCCTTCCCTGCCTAATGGCCTAAACACAAAGAATAAAGTAAATAAATAAATAAAAGCATGTGGGGAAATTCTTGGCACATGGCAGGTTATGGGGAGAAAGGGACTCCCAAGGATGGGAGAATTAACACATCCATAATTTCCCCTTCTCCAGCCAGGCACCTGCTGCTCCACGTTCAGCCACTCCTGGCTATTCTCTGACTGTAAACCCACAGGTTTAAAAGATGAAAAACATAAACTAAAAGGATAAATGTCATTGCAATCGGTTCTCACTCTCTTTCCTGACCCAACAATATCATGGACTCACAGAAATCTGGAATACCCTGAGCTGGAAGGGACCCACAAGGACCATCCAGTCCAGCTCCTGGCCCTGCTCAGACACCCCAACAATCCCTCCCTGTCCC
>JAWWEE010000002.1:5250715-5261591 GCA_035221455.1 Xenops minutus
GCCCACTGCCCTGGGGAGCCTGGGCAGTGCCCACCACCCTCTGGGGGAAGAACCTTGTCCTGAGATCCACCAAACCCACCCTGACACAGCCCCAGCCATTCCCTGGGGTCCTACATGGAAACATCCTTGGGATAAAAAGAACAACTCTAAAGAGAGTTTGCCCACGAGCAGCACCTGCCAAAGCACAGGGACCAGAGAGCCAAATTCCCTGAGCTAAAGGCTGGGAAATGCTGTGTGTGGCTGCCATCCCTGTGAGAACAAGAGTATTTCCTGCCCCTGCCCTCAAATCCCTTTCAGCATCAGTGGGATCACCAAAATGGTCCTTGTGCACGAGCTCTGTCCCAATTGATCTGCCCACATCAAGGGCACCCCAACGAGCCTCTCTGGAGTGAGAGCTTGGCATGAAGGCCACAGGCTGAATGCTTTCAAATAAACCTTGAGAATGCACTCCTTGTTCAGCCCAGCAACAAATTTAATTTGGGCAAGCACACATCAAGTGAGACACAGGTCAAGCTGGGGTTCACTAGAAGGGAATAACAAAAATGCAGCAACCACGTAGATAAAGGTTTGTCCCCTTTCCAACTGAGCCACAAGATTCCAAGGACTATCTCAAATGTTATTAAAGAACCACCTGACTTGAAAAGTACAACCTTCTTTATATCCTTTTCCTACCCTGTACCTCATTCAAAATAATCCAGAGTCCTCTGCCTCTCATCACAAGTACCTGCTTCTCATCTTTGCACTGCAGGACACATCACAGGCTGAAAAACTTCCCTTAGAAACAGGCTTTTAAAGAATTCCTAAGTGCCAGAACTGCATTTAAAGAAAAAGCAGAAATGAGAGGAATGTACTTGGCAGGGACACTGACCTAGCAGGAACTTCAACTTGAACCCCAAGTTGAAGCACAAAACAATTCTTCTCTTTTGAGGGTACAATAAAACCCTTGTACAGAAAGTCCCAACTATTTGATGCTCCAGAAAGTGAAAACTTCACAGGTTTCACAGGAGCTGACTTAAAACTTTCAAGGTCCTTAAAAAGACACTGTTCCTGGAGGAAATCCAGGACAGGCTCAGCTTCCACATGTGTAAGAACTGGAATGCAGGTGGATTAGGTGTCCTGTCATGCACTGAAGGAAGAAAAGTAGATGGAGACGCGGCCAGTTCCCACCTGCAAAGGTTTTCAGCTCTTCTGCAAGAGCTTCTTGCTGAATTTACTCCCCAGCCAACCTCAAAGGTTTCATCCACAAGTGCAAAGCATTTATTTCACAGAGCCCCAGGCTGGGTGGGAAGGGACCTTAAAACTCATCCCATCCCACCTCCTGCCACAGGCAGGGACACCTTCCACTCCAGCCCAGGGTGCTCCAAGCCCCATCCAACCTGACCTGGGACACTTCCAGGGATGGGGAATCCACTCCCTTTCTGCCACCCCTACTGGACCTGCTAAGCAGTTGAGCTTTCCCCAAAGCACAGATATGGCAGAGGACAGGCCTGGAGCAATCTTTGTGCTCCCAATCAAAGCAGGCAGCAGAGATAAGGAGGCTGGACCTTCACTCACCACAGCAGGGATTTACTTGTGCCCAAGTCCAGGACAATCCAGCAGCAATGACCTGGAGCACCAAACGACCCCTGGAAGTGTCCAAGGCCAGGCTGGACAGGGCTTGGAGCAAACTGAGCTAGCGGAAGGTGTCCCTGCCCACGGCAGGGGGATGGAATTAGATGATCCTTAAGCCCCCTTTCCAACCCAAACCCTCCTGATTCCACAACACACCATGCCCAGATGTTCTTCCAAGCTGCAGACCCCGAGGCCCCTGCCAAAGGAGGGCTGGAATTTACCCCCCAATCCTTCAGTTGATGGAAAGAACCCTGTTGCCCCCAGCTAACTTCCACAGGCAGCCCCAGCACTGGCAGAAAGTAGGTCAGTGTCATTGAAAGCCACTTTGAAATGCATCTCCACAGAAACTTCTTAATCTTTCAAGAGAGACCCCATCAAATATTTATGGCACGGGGACGTGAACGGGGAGGGAGAGCTCCTCGTGCTCTGCATCCAGTGGCTTTCCACACCTCCCTGGGCCATGGAGCCTGCAAGGAGGGTGGCTTTGGGCACACCAAACCCACTCCTAAAGTCCTTATCAGCCCAGCAAACCCCAGCACGGGACTCCCCACCTGATTTCCCCAGCGCCCTGTGAGCCCCGAGCTCTGCCGGTGTCTCCTCTCAGCCCCAATGGTCCCACTGGGGATTATTTCCCCTCTCAGCTCGTCCTTAAATCTTCAATATCTCTAATTATCAGTACTACAAAAACCTAAGTGGAATTTGCATCCCTGCGAGAGCAGCTCTGGGGGAAAGGAAAAAAAGGATGGAGGGTTTGCATTCAGACTGGCTCATTCCTGCAAGATGATATTCCAGACACAGAATGCTCCACTGAACAGGGAGAGCCACAGCTTTGACAAGGGAAAGTGAACTTTAAACAAATACTAAGCAGTTGAGTGATTAACTTCCAGTGTTTGGGGTTTTTACAACTAATCTTTATGTATAACCAGTATCAGCAGAGCAATCTTTACTGATTAAAGAAGCGAGGGAGTGAAACTCAAGGCACTGCAAATTAAGAGGGGAGGGAGAAGGCGACTGCAAGGAATCATTTAAGGTCAGTGAGAGAGGAAAAAACCCAAAACA
The DNA here is from genome assembly GCA_035221455.1 of Xenops minutus. NCBI lineage: Eukaryota > Metazoa > Chordata > Aves > Passeriformes > Furnariidae > Xenops > Xenops minutus. The sequence goes on from JAWWEE010000002.1 coordinate 5,253,386, forward strand.
CACCAAAAAAACCTATAAAAACCCCACACACAGTCACAGCCCACTGAGCCTGGGCAAGGTGAGCACCTCAGGTTACGTAAGGCAAGTTTAAATTGTGGCCAACGCAGCAGGTTAAGGAGTGAAACTAAGCACACTTTCCCCTGCCCCTCCAAGCTTTGTCATAATCCTAAATGTTATCTTAATTAGCCTAATTTTCTTAATTATACTTTGCAGCAACTTGAGCTTTCATAGCAGAATTCCAGCGGTTTTTTCCAGTGCTGGAAGAGGTGGCAGCTCCTCTGCCAAGAGCCACGTGATGCCTCCGAGCTTGGTCTTGGCCCACCCCACCTCCTCACCCTCCAGTTTCAGCCCCTTTGCCCACCCATTCCTGCCCAGGGATCCACAGAAGTTCCCAACACCTGCCAGGAGCTCTTTCCTGCAGAACATAAGGCAAGAGGGACATCAGCACCCCACCAGCTTCTCCTGCTCCACAGGGGCAAGCTCAGCTCACAAGAACTGCTGGTCCTAACCCAAAATTCAAGAAGGACACCATGGAGAGAGCCTTGAGCTCAAGGTCCTCCCCCTGTGTGTGGGGGTCATACTGATCTACCCATGGGAAGTCCTTGAGGATGAACTTCCCCCACCTGGCTGTGCTGCTTCTTGTTGTCTGAGAAATCTCACTCCAAAACACACCACGAGAAGGGGCAGTGCTGGGGGAAGAAGTCACGCTTTTCTCAGCCAAATTAATCTTCTCACCTCGTTCCCTGAGAAGCCCTCAGTGCCCAACACCTTCTCACAGGAGTGTGGCACAGTGGAAGGAAAATAAAGGAAGAAAAAAACCCCCAAAGTACTTTCATTCATCTACGCTGCACCAGCTCCATGGCTCTGCTCCTAAAACATCCCATTAGTGCTGGGTTTGGAGAAGATTAGAGAGGAAAGCTTGTGCCCACTGAAGCAGGGCTTAATAGGCTCTCGAGTTAAGCCAGAGCCTTCCCTTGAACAATGCACATCATTAGGAATAATTACCTGTAGCTGTGTAATCAACACCCCTATCCCAACTGACATGGCAAGTCCAGATGTCACCTTTGGCAAAGGCTGGGACATATTTCTGCTCCTTGTTACAAAACTGACTCAGAAAGGAGCCCTGAGAACGCTGGGGGTAAAAACCCACCACAGTCAGCTGGAGAACGTCAACCCAACCTTGGAAACACAACCAAAACAAGAACCCAGCACCCAGGAGAGTGTCCAAAGCCACCCTGCTGAGCTGCTGCATCCCTGGGTTCTGATGGGATCAGGGAAGAAAGACGCTGTTGGTAAGGAAAAGAAGCTCCAACTGCATTTTAGTGCTGCAGGAACACTGAGCCAAAGCAGCAGATCCAGGACAAAACAGGGTCAACTGATGAATTACTAAGGAAAGCAAGAGAAACCAGCAGCAGGGTTCCATCAACACAACCCAGCTAGGTGGAACATCACAAATACTTGCAGTGCTGCTCCCTGAGGAACAAAACCCTATCCAGGGGTGTATTTAAGGTGTCCCACCCCGAGGGCAGAAAAGCAGGCACAGCTGCCCAGTGTGAGACAAGAAAACACTGAACCAACAACCCCCCAGCATGTGAAGAGCAGAAAACAAGGCACATCCCAGGTGGACTGGAGATTCCCAGCTCCTCACAGCACCCCCAGCCACATCCAAAACCTCAGAGGTCACTACAATGTGGAATTAAAGGCCAGTTTTGTCTCCTTTTTGATAACACTGATGATTTCAGAGACTTCCAAACCCATGGCAGTGGCTGGGACAGGGTGAGGCTGACCCTGCTGCTCGTGAGCCCCTGCTTAGTGCAGGATTTCTTCCCCCCCAAATTGAAGCTTAGGAGCTGTTTGCTGGCTTCTAACACTGCAGTCCTATTTCACTCTTACCCCAAACCTGATTAAAGTGAAGTCACAGAGTAATCTCTCAAAGGCAGAGTTAAATAAGTACTTCCACGTGCCTTGGTGTTGTTGGATTACCTGACTCCCAGCAGCCATTTCTTGTACCATAAACTGACACAGCCCAAGCATAATTAAAATTCCTCTCCCAAAGCTCTGCCTAACACAAAGTTACCCCAAACCCACTGACTACAAAGGTATTAGGCACCTTCAAGCTCAAAAGCAGGTAACTGAGTGGCCACAGACAGAAAGGCACAATTCTTTAGTGTCTTAAATTACAGACACATCAGGATTAATCCCCCAGACAACAGTGAGGTGGATCAGCTGACCCTTGTAGCAGCAAAACTGTTCTTTCCTATTAAAAAGTACTTTAAAAGCCCAAGAGTTCACTTAAATTTCAGTAAAGACACCAGCAGGACTGTGCCTAGTCCTTATGGGTACACTCCATATCCTTAAGGCTCACCAGCATAGATTCACCACATTAAACATCTGGTCAAGGACTCAAAACTCCAAAAGCTAAATTTCAGAACACTTAGAAACCCGAAATGGGCAGATTTCCTCATCACTGGTAAGAGCAACCCCGTTTCCCAGCAAGTTTCAGTTTGAAACCAAGCAGGAGAACAGGGAGAGGGGTCTGGATTCTCCTTTGCACACAACCAAAGGTCTGTCCATGCAGCAAATCATGAGTGGTTTGGTGTCCCTGCTGGGATTTCCTTACCTGGATGGCTTTGGGAGCTCATTGCTGGTAGTGTCTAGTCCTTGGGAGAAGGGAGTCGGGATCAGCTTCCACGGAGCACCAGCAGCTCAAAAGAGCTCCAGAGCTTCAGCAGGGCATAGGAATTGCAAGTGGGGATTAAATCATGGCCACCTTGTAAAATCCAGGGCACAGGGACATGCTGAGTTGTACGGGAAGTAATCCAAGGGGGTGGCAGAGTATCTTCCAATGGCTTTTAAAATGGGAACCTGCAATTAAAGGAAAAGATGTCTGTGTTAGCAAATTAAGATTAACACATTATATAACTTATTTACTCCCTGAACTATGAGACTATTTTAGGCATCAAAGGTTGCAGAGAGAGTGATTTTCAGAGTTCTGTTATTTTGAGCAATAACCAGAAAAACGCAGACCAACATTGAACATCATTTAAAAAAAAAAAAACACAACAGTTTGAAACCCAACTTTCCAACTACACATTGAAGTCTCAAACACCCAAACTTCCATGTTAATTCTCCTCCTCCAAGAGCACCATATGAAGCCACTTCAGTCCAACAGCTTCCATATTTTAAAAGCCATATGCATGAGTGGTAACTGTGCTTCACGCATCTGTTCTCCAAGAAGCCGAAAGAAAAATCCCTGTGTGCCAAGAAGTGGTCTTGGAGCAGGAAGGAAAAAAATCCCACACAATCAATTCCACTCCCACTCTAGCCAAGCCTCCAGCAGATTACTAAGCAGCAGCTTCGTAGTGCCCCGGGGGGGGGGAAAAATCCACCATTCCTAATTATTTTTGAGCTGTGTTTTAGAGGAAGGAAAGAGGGAAAACAGCCATGGAGTCAGCAGCCTGCCCCCCAAAAATAAAAATACAGGCTGGAGTTCAGTTTGAGGGAATTCAGGAGGTTTGGGGCAGTATATCAAGTGACATCCAGTATTTCCCATCCCTGGCAGTGTCCAAGGTCAGGCTGGAGGCAGTGGCAGTGTCCAAGCCCAGGGGCTTGGAGCACCCTGGGCTAGTGGAAGGTGTCCCTGCCCATGGCAGGGGGTGGCACTGGATGGGCTTTAAGGTCCCTTCCACCCCAAACCATTTTATGATCCCATAATTCCATGATGGGCTGCAATGGGGGGAGTTTCTGCCACCACAGAACACCAGATAAGAAAAGATCCACCGTGTTTGCAGGTTCTGCTGCTCCTGAAGTGCTGCTCTGCTCTGCTCCTCGTGTCCCACCTGCACTCCAAGGGCCAGCCTTGCTGGTTCTGCTCTCACTCAGCCTGGGAAATGGGTTTAATTTTGCAGGGAAGGGGACAAACCCATCCATGCAGATCTGTCCCACCCTAAAGCCCTCATTTCCAGGAGAAAATACTTTAACTTTTCCTCCAGCCACTGAAGGGCCACCAGAACATCTTTTTCTCCAACAGAAACTGCAAACAGCAGAGGGAGAGGGAGAATATTCCCTGGGCTGAAATCTGCCCCGAAGCAGTTCCCTCCCTTCTCTTGAAAGGAAGGAACAAACAGAACAGGTGCTCATTTCTGAGATGAATATACTGGAGCAGGACTAAACCAGAAAGGATTTGAGTACAGTGTTCATCTCCTGGGTCCTTAGGAGGACACAACAGGTCTCCAGTTGCACCCTGGCAGCTCCTTCCCCTACTGCAGGTGGCTGCTGTTGTTTAAAAAGGGGAGTGCAGCCCAGCCTGGTGCTGAGACAGTCTCATTTTAATGAATTCATTTGCCTGCAAGCACAGCTCAGCCCTCAGATAAACAAGTTCAGCTGGGGGAAAAGGGCAGAAAGCTGCTGTTTAGTGTGAGCCAAACCCAGAAGTTACAGAGGTGCCGTGGGAGATGCTGCAGGACAAAGAACATCCCCGGAGCAGAGAGGCCGGGCAGCCCCAGCTCTCAGGGGGCACCCAGAGCAGCAGCAGCTGAACTGGGGCTGGCCTGGCACTGCTGCCCTGTGCCCAGGGCTCAGAGGTGCTGGGACACACCTGCCCTTCCTTCCCTGGGGCACATCTGCTCCCGCTGGCACAGCTGCCCTCCCCAGGGTGCCCGGAGGGGCTGGCACTGCGCTGGCTGGGAATGGCACGTTTGAAGGGAGCAGAGAGTTCCAGAAATGAGAGTTCATCTGCAGAGCTGGCTCAGAGGAATGGCATTTATTTGTTCAGCCCCATCGTGCTTGGTGCCCCCAGCCCCTGCAGCGAGCCCTGCTCAGGCAGCAGAGCATCACCCCAAACCCTCCACCCTGGCACCAAACAACCCCATGGCCCCTGGGCCACCACCCTGCCCCTCACACCAGGCTTCTCACCCCTCTCCCTCTCAGTTCCTATAATTAAAAAAATGGACAAGCTCCATGCAGGCTCCGGAGCGTGCCCGCCATCCCCAAACCCAATTGCACACGCTGACAGCCTAATTAATCTTCTTCTTTTGTTTCCCCAGCACATGGGCTCTGCTCAGCTGTGGAATATGGGGGAATCTTGCTGAGAGCACATCTGTCAGGATTGCAGCGTGGAGGAAGGAATGCAGCAGGCTTTGCGTGATTATATCTGTATTTATATAGCTGGGTGTCTGTCGAGCGCTCCAGACAGTGCAGGAGAGAGCAATCCACACAGCAAGGGCCTGAACCTCCAGCAACACCTGGGATCCCAGAGCCTGGAGCATCAGAATGCAGCAGGAAGGGCATCCTTCTGCCCAGGGAGACATCCTCACTCCCACACACAGCACTCAGGTAAAGAAAGATTATGTGACTCGGCCAAGGTCACACAGGAAAGTGTGACAAAGCTGGGAGCTGAGCCAGTGCCTCACATCCCCAGCTTAACTCCTGCAACACCTTCCTCTCCAAGCTCTGCCTTCCCTTCCTTCCCTCCGGGGCTCCAGTTACACAGCCTGGTCCCTCAGGAGCACTTGGGTGACACGGCACTTCCTTTCCCTGCTGAACTCCTGCTGAGGGGGAACAGTTCTGGAGGTACCTGGGCACAGGTTCCCCTCCCCTTGACCAAAAACTCCCCAAAACACCTCCAGTCCATCCCAACCCGGGCTACGTCCTGGCTGCTCACAAAGCTGGACCCTGCTGGGCTTTTGCCTCACAATATTTGTTTCTGTTCTTAATCCTTCAGTCTCTGGCCCCTTGAAATGGTGAGATTACCACAATTTTCACTGAATCAAAGGTTCTGAGACCTTTCACCCAAGACATGAGCATGAAGCAGACCCTGAGGAGCTCCAAAGAAATTCAGGGCTCACAAAAGATCTGTGCCATGGTTGGAGTTGGAGGCTGAGGTTTGACTGCTCAGGGTTGTCAGGGCTGAGCTTAAATCACTTCACCAGGAAATAATGAAAGGTCACAGGATTTCAATCAAGATGCTCAGCCAGTGTAAATCTTCTCTCTCCATGGAAGCTCTTGGTGCTGTTCAGGCTTAGCCCTGCTAAAGTCAGGCTCAATTTATAGTTTCAATATCAATCAATAAAATTTGGTGTCCTGTTTTTAAATGAGAGCCACATTTGTCTCTGCTCGAAGGGAGTGCAGCTACATCAGTGTGGTTTCTTACATTCACAGCAATAGAATTTGATCTGCACCTGAGAATTTTCCAAAGGTAAAAGCCTCCTTTGCTCTATGGTATTTATTCCCGAGGTGGCTGCCTAAATTCCTGATACTCTCTAAAGAAATGATTAGACTAATGAGCAGTAATACCAACCACTTTCCCTGGGAGCCCCAGTGATAATAAAGAAGACAAAAAAGGGGGGAGGGGAGGAGGAAGAACCTCCAGGTTCTTTGGGATAATTATAATTTGTGTCAAATAAGACAAATATTTCAATTTGGGGCAATATGTACCTAAAGAATGAACGTGGGCTGTTTTAGTCACAACATGTCATGGCAAGTAGTCTGCTCAGGTACCTGCAGTCGTGCAATTAAACCTGGCATGTAGTAATTAGGAAGGCAGGGTACTCAACACATACTACAAGGTTTCCTACGAGCTGTTGTCTTATACTGGGTAAGTGATCACAGAGACACAACAGAACCACTCACTGACACCCAAAGGGTACAAACCAGAGGCTGGAGAAAGGGTATTTATGGTGGGCAGGATGAAGAGCAACGTGAAGAGGAACTGGGATGACTGGGAATCCCTGCCAAGAACACACTCCCAGTGAAGAGCAGGATAACAAAGCCATGGAGGGGCTTGCTGAAATGTGATAGGGGATTATCCTACCCAAGGTGTTTTCCAATGCAATTAACACCCTGAAAGTGGAGAAGGAGCTGCAGGAAACCCTATTGGGTTTCTGGAAGGGGCTCCCCAGGGCTGTGTGGGGTCACCAGCCCTGAAGAGTTAGAAAAGAGGGCTACACATGGCACCTCATGATGTGGTCAAGGGTTGGACTTTTCCAACCCTAAGGATTCCATGTGCACCCCATTCTACCACACTGACAAAATGTCATCCTGTCTTACCAAACCTCTCTGAGCAGGAAAACCTGAACACCAGGAGCACATCTCCCACCACTGCAGTCTCCCGAAATCCTGATGCCTGAGAATCCTCCCAGACCCATCAGTCATCATTAAGAGCAATAAACAGCACTGTGATCCTGGAGAAAATTCCTTCCTATGTTCCACAGGCTCCCTGGCAGTGGCAGCTGCTGCTAATGAGAGCTGCAGTTCACATGGCAGAGCACACTAAAACAATTAGGAGTCGTGTCCTACTTCCTAAATACCAATATTGATAAAGTAGTAGAACTTAAACTACCATGAGACGTTTTTATGGGTGCTGAGAACTTCCTGAGTTATATTAAGTGGGTTAGGGAGTTAAAAAGGAGGATAAACTCCCAAGCTTCAAGCCAACAACAAAGTGCTGCGAGGCAGGAAGGAGATGCCACCCCTGGAGCAGGTCAGGGTATAATTGTCTGTAACAGGATATTTTATAATCATCTTCTGAAGTGTCCACACTAACGAACTACATACACAATTCAGCTAATTCTAAAGGGTTACTTTTATGCCTCCCACTAAAAGAGAAGATTTTTCAAAACTACCCAGGGCATTTGGGTAGTAAATTTTCATAAAAATTAATGGGAGCTGAGCGTCCCAATCCCCCAAGCGGCTCCAGAAGGCTCAGCCCAAACATATACAAGTCCTGTTCATTCTGCAGGCTCCTGGTGCACTTTCCAAGCCTCCCTGGCTCTAAGGAGAGCACATTTCCCCGAGATGCAGCTGCCTCTGGGTGGGCCAGGGCACAGGAGCACTGCATCAAAGTCTGCAGACTGGAGTGAAGAACACCCAGGGGCAACTGGGTGGAACTTAATGGGCTGTGATATAGAGAGGTTCAGAGCACCTAATGCTCCCTTCTGGCCCTGGATGCCATGAAATTGGAGCTGCAACATGGCCAAGAGAAAGTTCAGGAAGCCCTGGGAAGGTGAGGAAATGATGCAAGGAGACATAACCTTCTGCAGAGCTGCACCTGCCCAGGTGGGCGCCAGTGCAGCCAAGGAGGGGCAGCTGCCCCTGCCCCCAAACCCAACCTGGCACTGAGGAATTGCTCCCTGGGAGGGTGGGGAGGGCTGGGATGGAATTCCCAGAGAAGCTGTGGCTGCCCCTGGATCCCTGGGAGTGTCCAAGG
>JAWWEE010000002.1:5297359-5307715 GCA_035221455.1 Xenops minutus
TGGCACAGGGTGCCCAGAGAAGCTGTGGCTGCCCCTGGATCCCTGGAAGTGTCCCAGGCCAGGTTGGATGGGGCTTGAAGCACCCTGGGCTAGTGGAAGGTGCCCCTGCCCATGACAGGGGGTGGGACTGGATGGGCTTTGAGGTCCTTCCAACCCAAACCACTCTGGGATTCTGTATAAGGATGGTTTGCAGGCAATAGGATTGACCAGGTCAGAATTTCCCTGGTCACAGCAGTTTCTACTGAAGCTTTTTGCATTGTTACCTTTTGCACCAGTCATGGTATTTACAACCTCATGGGAATGTTAGTGCGAGAGGTTGGAAGGGTTAGTATTGGCTTGGGAAGCGTCTGGCACGAGCAGATCCAAGACCCAGCAGACTCTTTCTCAAAGGAGAATTCAGCTTCACACATGACTGAAGAATAAATAAGAATGTGGAAGCATTAGAGTCAGGAGGACTTGGAATGTCACTCCTGCCCTCAGCATAGACCCTGAGATGAGCTCAGTTGGTCAGAGCATGGTGCCAATAACACCAAGGTTCTGGGTTTGATCCCTGTATGGGCCATTCACTTAAGAGTTGGACGCAACCTTGTGGGTCCCTTCCAACTCACAATCCTCTGTGAAATCAACTCCCAAGTCATAGAGGGCAAGTCAGGACCCTTCGTACTTCAGTGATCAAATCACCAATGTCCTTCCCCTACTCTCCATCCCAAAGACTTCTGGGTGCAGAACCAATGGCAAGTCTTGGACATGTACAGTTTCAGACAGGAAAATGGATCATGAGAACTTGGAGACAGGAAGAACCTCAGCTGGTGCCTCCCAATGACCAGGCTGGGTCTGTGATCTGCACAAAAGTCTCACAGACATCAGTGGATCCATGGAGGAGTCATCCTGTGCACAGGCTTTGGAAGGAGAAGCTTCCAATGTGCATCCCAAGTCCTGCACAGCTTGGAAAACCAAGCAGGGATGTTGCAGTGACAGGGGGATATGTTCTGTTGTTTGACCAGGAGAGGATCCAGAGCTACTTCCATATGGCATCCCTCCAGCTTTGCAGGTTGACACTAAGAGCAACCCACCAAATCCAAAATAATGGAATTAGAACAACAGAACTTTTTTCTTAAGCACAAGAAGTTCAATGTCTTCAACAAGGTCTGAGGTAAAGGTGATCTAGGACAGCAGAAGGGAGTTGTCTCCTCTACAGTCTCTGCACCTGACAAGCAAAAACCCTCAGAAATTGGATTAAACGGAATATTAAATTGGAATTGGCAAGAGTTCATGGAATTACAAAACATCCCGATCAGGAAGGGACTCCCCAGGATCACTGAGTCCAACTCCTGGTCCAGCACAGGACACCCCACAAGTTCCAGTGCAAGTTTCCACCTTTTTCCCAGGAGAAATTGGGGTGAGGGCAGCTCCAAGCTGGGATGAGGGGCAGGGAAGAGGGCAGGGAAGGGGGCAGGCTGGGACTCACGGGGTCGACGAAGTCGGCGTTGAGGCCATAGCAGAGCTTCTGGATGCGTGACGTGATCTTGTCGAACATGACGCGCTCCTGGCGCCCATCTGGGGACAACAGGCCATGTCACACCAGGCTGGCACCACTTAGGGACAGTATGCTCCCTCCCTGCCCGCCCTGTGGGGCAATTCCAGGTGAGCATCACAGGGACAGCCCGCTCAGGTGGGGCCCAAAGAAGGGAAGCTCCACTTCCACCCCAAGGAATTCCCATGTAAAACTGCCCAAACCCACTTCCCAGGGGTGGGGACCCAGCTGAGGGTCACCCCTGTCCCCCCAGGCTGGGGCCCCCTCCCCTGGGCCAGCACCCCCTTGGACCAAAGGGGTGGGGCCCAAGGTCAAGGTCCTGCGATGAGGAGTGTGGGAGGTGGGATGTGGGGGGGAATTATGTGTGTGTTGGGGGGGGTCTCATCCCTCTCTCTTGATGTCACAGGGAGAGCTCCTGCACCCTGATGGGGTCCCATCCCCTCACACCAGGTGCCACAAGGGACCCCCAAAGCTGAGAGGGGAACCCTCTGCTCACTTTGGGTGCCGTGAGAGGGACCCCCAAAGCTGAGAGGGGAACCCTCTGCTCACTTTGGGTGCCTTGAGAGGGACCCCCAAAGCTGAGGGGGGAACCCTCTGCTCACTTTGGGTGCCGTGAGAGGGACCCCCAAAGCTGAGGGGCGCCCATCCTCCCATGTCCCCCGGGGGACCCGCCCGTCCCGCTGACAGCGGCTGTCCCGAGCAGGGCCGTGCCCCCTGCCCGGACCCCCCAGCACCGCAGTCCTCACCCCGCTTCACGACGTGCATGGCGGCGGCGGCTCCTTCACGGTGGGTGTCTCACAGCCCCTCACGGTCCCCTCAGCCGCTCAGAACCCCCTCACGGTCCCTCAGAGCCCCCTCAGCCCCTCACAGTCCCCTCAGAGCCCCCTCAGAACCCCTCACAGGCACTCAGAACCCCCTCAGAGCTCCCTCAGAGTCCCTCACGGTGGGTCCCTCAGAGCCCCTCACGGTCCCTCACAGCCCCTCAAAGCCCCTCACGGTGGGTCCCTCAGCCCCTCACAACCCCTCAGAGCTCCCTGACGGCCTCCTCAGCCCCTCAAAACCCCTCACAGCCCCTCAGAGCCCCTCACAGTCCTCACGGTGGGTCCCTCAGCCCCTCTCGGTCCCTCAGAGCCCCTCACAGCCCTCACGGTGGGTCCCTCAGAACCCCTCAGCCCCTCACGGCCCCTCAGAGCCCCTCAGAGCCCCTCTCAGCCCCTCAGAGCCCCTCACAGCCCTCACGGTCCCGCCGTTCCCGCTCTCCCCGCCGGGGCCCCGCCCCGCTCCGCCTCTCCCCGCTGAGGCCGCCGCCGCCCTCTTTCCTCCGGGCACGGCCTCCTGCCGCGCCCCCTCCCCGCCCCGCCAGGCCCCCCCAGCGCCTCCCGTCGCGGCCGGCGGACCCCGATCCCGGCACCCATCCCGGCACTGCCCCCTCAGGGAATTCCCCCCGGGAATCGCTGTCCCGCCGCCAGGGCCGGGAACCCCGCCCGCTTCAAAGATGGCGCCGCAGAGCCCTCCTCCCCCCGGCGGAGGCGCGCGGGCCGGGGAGCGGACGGGGGCCGCGAGGGGCCAAAAGGGGCAGGAACGCGGAGCGGGGACATCGCGGTCAGCGCCCCACGTGGGGATGGGAATGTGGGATCGGACACCGGGTGGGCCCCACAGCCCTCCCGGGACACGGAGGGACACCCGGGTGGGGTCGGGGCTGGGGAGGGTCCGGGGGACACGGAGATGCGCCCAGGGCTGGAGCATCCCTGCTGGGACAGGCTGGGAATGTTCACCTGGGGAAGAGAAGGATCCAGGGACACCTGAGAGCCCCTTGCAGGGCCTAAAGGGGCTCCAGGAGAGCTGGAGAGGGACTGGGGACAAGGGATGGAGGGACAGGACACAGGGAATGGTTTCCCACTGCCAGAGGGCAGGGATAGATGGGATATTGGGAAGGAATTTCTGGCTGTGGGCAGGGGCTGGGATGGAATTCCCAGAGAAGCTGTGGCTGCCCCTGGATCCCTGGAAGTGTCCAAGGCCAGGTTGGAAAATACCCCACCCCTCAGAGCTGCAGCACTTGCAGTTGTTGCAGGAGGCACAGAAACCTCCAAAAGCTGCCGAGCAGCATCTTCACTTCCCTCCTCGTTAATTTATTCCCAGCTTTTTATTCAGAGGGATTCTCCTGTGATCAGTTATTCCTTGCCAGTTCTCTGCTTCCAGGAGGAAACCAGGCTCCTTCAGTGGTCCCGGCTGGCAGGGCTCAAATCCAGCCTTTCCCTGGCAAGTTAATTAGAGGAGAAAGCTCCTTAACCCCTTAACCCCTTCCTCAGGCAACCAGCATGGGGGGGTTTGGCCACAGGAGTCCCCTGTGGAGTCGGCAGCACTTTGGCAGTTGATAAGGACAGAAGGATAAATCCAGGGAGGCACATGGGAATGCTGGGATGCCCGTGGCCATCAGCCCTTGGGACTTCCTTCCAGACCTTCTGGCCAGGAGCGCTTGTGGTCTCCAAAAACATCATTTCTAGACTGCCAAAAGAGCAGGGAATACACACTGCATGGGTATATCCCAATGGACCTGGGTTTCCCTCTTAAGGATAAGGAAATGGATTTGCTGAACTTCACTTTACTGCTGAAAACTCTCCTTCCTCCTCCCCAAAAATAATTAAAACTACAGAGAGATGTAGCGATACCTAAAAATACGGGGGCGACAACCCGATTTAGCGTTAGCATTTTGGTTTCAGCAGCTTCACAGTGAATCCACAGGCTGCTACAACCCCCAGGACCTGATTCCTTTACACCTGCTGGCTGTTTCCCTGACACTCTCTACCCTAAAACCATCGGGGGAAAGAACCCAGCCAAGGGGACACCCTGAGCCTGGCAGTGGCCACCAGTGATGCTGCCATTGCTGGGGGTGTCCAGGACACCCCTCGGGGTTGCACCAGCCACAGGAGTTTAAAACAAGGTCAGTGAATCAGAGCACTGGTGGCCAGAGCACCTTCCAACAGGTCACGGTGATTTTTATAAAGAGATGGTACAAACAGTGTCTTTATGAACCCCCAGATCACTCAATGCTTTGCTGTCCTTAATCCCAGGGTGGTTTGGCTTGGAAGGGACCTTAAAGCCCATCCCATGATGAGCAGGGACACCTTCTACCAGCCCAAGGTGCTCCAAGCCCTGTCCAACCTGGCCTTGGACGCTTCCAGGGATGGGACAGGAGCAGGATGGCTGTACCCACATGGGTCAGGATTGCTGTGCCACAGCACGGAGAAGCAGCTGCTCCACAGCCACATTAGACATGTTTTAGAGTCTCCAGTCTGCTCCTGTGCCCTGCAGGCCTTTTAGGAGCGGATCTGGAAGAAAAGGGGTGCCCTTTCCCCTAAGTGCACCCCTGCTTCACGCTCTGCAGGTGCCAGGGGAGCTCTGCCCTACAGGATGCACCGATGTGCCAGCGGCTGCTGGGCTCCTCACCAGGATGGCACCAGCACCAGAGGATGGGGAGGGGCTTGGGGTGTGTGTTTGGGTCAGAAACCCCTTGCTGAAGTGAGTTTCCAGCTCCCAGGGCATGTGGCATTAGGCAGAACAAGATGTTCTGGAGGGAAACGACTTCTGCACAGCACAGGGAGCTTTGCCCACCTCGGAGCCCTCAAAGGGCAGCATCATCCTACATCATCCCTCTCTGTTTCCCCAGCAGAGCTCTCTGATCACCTGCCCGTGATCCAGGGGTGATGGATGATGAGCCCAGCCTTCCTCCTGAGGCCTGGGTCCCTGCAAGCACGAGGGGAGGGCAAAGCAGCTGGTTATTGCCGTGCTGTGGCATCGCTGCATCCATTATTGATGAACGTCGTGAGCGACGGCCCGCTGTCCATCTCCTCTGCTGCCAAGTGTTAATATCAATTATTAACAGTCTCAGGCATGAAGAACAGGGCAGAAAAACACTTGCCTGTGAGCTGTGATAGAGCCACATCCACCTGCAGCCTTGATGTGACGGCTCCCAGCGATGCCACTGCCATGCCCCTGCCTTCCCCTGCTGGAGGGGTTGGTTATTCAGAGTTTCAGCTTCTTTCCCCCAGAAAAGAGGAATTTTGGAGGCTGGAGCACACTGTGAGGAGGAGGAAGAGGGCCTGTAGGAAGGCTCTGGAGCCCAGGATGTGATTCCAGCTCAGCCATCTCAAGCTGTCTGTCCCACTGGTACCCGAGAGCTGCTCTGGGTTTGGGGCTGCTTTCATGCAGGCAGCAGAGGCACAAATCCTGGAGCTCAGCATTGCCCCCCTGTCCTTCAGGGCAGGGACCACCACCTGCAGCCCCTGGAGCCCTGGCACAGCCACCCTTGCCAGGCAGGGTCACACAGTCCCATTCCTCAAGGGCCCCTGGGACTGGCACCCCGTTAGGGGAAGGGGGAACCCTCTTGTCTGGGATGTGCTGTTGGAGAAGCACGACATGGAGAGGGAAAAGGCAACTCAACACCCTAAACTGGTTGAGAGGGAGAGCCCTTTTCCATCTTTACCACTCCAGAGCCAGCAAGAAGCACCAGGTGGGGGAAAGCCACAGGCCACATGGACCGGTCCAACATGCCTTGGTTGCTCCAAAAAAGATGGGCTGAGGGACACCAAAGCCAGGCTTGCAGCAAGCCCATCAGCTCGTGTGACCCCGTGAGACACCCTCTGAAGGGACTGGGGTGCCTTGGCATCCCTTGGCTGTGTAGGAAACAGCCCTGAAAGCTGCCCAGCACCCAGAGCAGAGTTTTCCCTCGCTCGCTGTCTCCTCCACCCCCTTCTTGCTGGGTTTATTCATCCCCTCTCCCATTGATCGCGTCGTGCGTCACCGGCGGCACGAGTGTGGGAGGTGCGAGTGTGCCACAGTCAAACCAGCAGCCTCAGGGAGGGGGGACAGGCTTGATTCCCCTCTGCAGGGGGAAAACAAGGAGGGGGGGGGGAAAGAAATGCTCCAGCCACACCAGCTGAGAAGGAAGGGGATAAAACCAGCCCACCCCAAAAGCTCTGCAGCACGAGGTGAAGGAAAAGCAACGCCCAGAAAGTGCATCAATAAATCATTAGATTTCATGAATCATAGAATTGTAGAACTGGGTCAGGAGGGACCTCAATGGCCATCCCATCCCACCCCCTGCCACGGGCAGGGACACCTTCCACCAGCCCAGAGTGCTCCAAGCTCATCCAACCTGCCCTTGGACACTTCCAGGGATCCAGGGGCAGCCACAGCTTCTCTGGGCACCCTGTGCCAGGGGAGGATTCCTTCCTAAAAGAGAGAGGTGCTGTGGGTGGATGGCAGATGGGGAGCACCCTGGGCCAGGGATGCTGAGCAGCCACACAGGACAAGGTGACTGGGTTGCGCCAGCCCTGGGGAAGATTAGGCCACTCTTCTACACTTGGGCACCCAAATCCCAGAAAATTGGGTACGAGGGCACTTAAAAAACTGGCTGCTTCCAGGAGCGCTTGAGCATTTGGGAGCTGTTTTGAGGAGGAAGGTTGGAAGGCTCAAGATGGACACCTGGGAAGAGCCCAAACCACGACATCACTCCTGGCATCCCTGAGCTCCTGCAAACCAAATTCCCCACGGGTGGCTCCTGCCACCACCCCCACAGCCCCCTCCAAGGGCAGACTCCCCACCACACGGTTGGCCAAGGTTGGAAAAGGCCTCCAAAGTCCAACCTTGGACCAAGTACCGTGGTGCCCTTTGAACCATGTCCTGAAGTGCCACATCTCTTTGTTTCTTCAGCACTTCCAGGGTGGTTATTCCACCACTGCCCTGGGCAGCCTGCAGCTTGCTCTCTGCTGCTGTTATCCCTGGAGAGCTGATGTGCCAGCCCAGCAATGAGGAGGAGGACAGCAGACATGTCCCACAGGATGAGGGACAGGAACCCCTTCCATATACACAGGATTCCTTTAAAGCAGGATATCTGTAGGGACCATTTCTAGAGAGAGTGTCGATCAGAGGAGCAGCACAGCCTGCCCAGCCTTACATCAGGGAAGGAGCTGGCAAGAGCCCCTTCATCCCATGATAATGAACTTCCCTGGAATTTGGGGAGACTGAGCCACAGGAAACCCCGGTGCTTTGAGGAGGCACAGCATTTAGCAGGGATGCACACACCTCGACAAGGTCCTAAAACACCTTCCCAGCGGGGCTCTGCCAGCTGTGCCAGCCATGACCTGCACAAGCCTTGCCCCTCATCCTCATTTTCCACCTGGATCCCCATCCCTGCTGGCACTGGGATGCCGAGGGCCCCCAGACCCACCCCAAAACAGAGCAGGAGAGCCCAGGGCTGGCTCAGGATTCACGGGATGCTGCCACCCCACACGGATCCATCCACGTGCCGTCACAACCCACCCGTGCCCAGGAGCCCACGCTCCGGCAGGCAGATGATGTTTTTCTGAATGCATCCCCATTTCTAATGAGACATTACTCACAAGCTGCAGAAGAAAATAGAATAATAGCCTCTCGCAGCGTTAGTCATGTTTTAAATGCGTCCCTTTCAGAGCAGGACGGGATTTGATAGGATAATCTCCCAATAGACACGTAGGAAGCTTTCATTGAGGGACAAATTACAGCTTGCTGCTCTTTGTGCTGCTGCGCTCGGTGATGCTGTCAGGGGGGGACAAAGCACGGGGCAGGGGGGTCACAGCCCCTCGGAGAGCAGTTCAGAGCCAAACAACAGCATTTGGGAGCTTTGCCAGCTCCAGGTACCACAGTTCTCCCAGCCCTCGATGCCAAGCCATGCCTGACCGCAGTTACACGAGGGCTTTTCCTTCCCTTTGCCCCGTTCCCCATCTCCAGCACCCTCCGTGGGTGCACTCCCTGCCCAAACAAACCCCGTGGGGCTGGAGGACAACAGGAGGTGGCTCAGAATAGGTTCCCTTGGCACATGGTGAGCCAGCCCCCAAACCTCTGTGAGCGAGGAATGCCCTGTTTGGGATGCCTGACTATAAGGGGTTGGGAATTCTGCAGGGAAGCTGCTTAAGGTGGGACAAGGCAGCTTTGCCTCAAAACCATGTCGCTCCCCAGTCTGTTATGGATGATAAAAAAGCAGGAAGCCCCTTGCTGGGAAAGCCCAGCTCTGTACATCCCATGGGAGCTCTGCCCTGCTGGGGAGCACAGGCTGGCTCAGCACCAGGACCAATGTGCTTTGTTTGGGAAAACCCATCTCAGGGTGCTGGCTCTGTGCTGAACAGCTCCTCTTTTCCTTCCTTCCCAGTGTCTGAGGCACGGGAAGGGCTGCCAAGCAGCCTTTCCTCTGGCCTTAGGGAGGTGCAGAGCAAATTGGGCCCCCAGCCTGCTGCTCCTTAGCAGTTTCAGCAGCAATTCCACCCAGCAGTGCAGGGGACAGTCCTCAGAGCCTCCTGCTGCCCCAGGAAAGGCTCCTGTGGTGGGGCAAGAGCAGGCATCGAGCCCAGAGCCTCATGCCCTGCCCCAGGGAGGGACCCCTGTGCCCTGGATCACCCAAGAGGAGCGTGCTTTGCCCCAGGCCAAGGCTGGTGGAGGTGGCCAGCCAGCCCTCCAGCCTTCAGAGGGAGGATGCAAAGGCTTCCAGCTCTGGTAGAAAGGGCAGGCAGGCTCCAGGAGAGCACAAACCCACCTGGGGCTCTTGCCAAGGGGCTTCTTGCATTTAAAAAATAAAGAAGAAAAAAGGTGGAGAAAAGTGAAAAGGGAAGGGAAGGAGGCACACAAGGATGTAAAGAGTCACATAAGGACGTCAAGAGTCACATAAGGACATTGCAGCTCATGCAGAGAGGACCAGTGTCCTCAGTCCCAGGTAAGCAGTGAGCAAGGCAGCACACCTGAGTGGCAGGGGATGAGCTCTGGGGCCTCTCCAAGCCCAAAAAGGGATTAAAGCAACTTTATATTCCCACAGGGTGCACCCACAACCACACAGGGGGCAACTCAGGTCACTCCTGAAGCTCCTCAGGTGCCTCAGGTCACCTGGAGGGGACAGAAAGCTCCATTTCCCCTGGCAATGCTGCACCTGCTGCAACAGCAGCACGAAAACTGGAAGGGCAAAAACACAGTTCCCCTTCCCCTTTCCCTTTTGGATCCAGAGAGCAAATTAATTCAGAGAAACAGCAGCTAATTGGTGCCAGGGAGCTCTCAGTAGGAGGGCTGGTGACCCCTGCCACCTCTCCCCATCTCTTTGGGGACCTCAAAGCCCAGCCCGGTCCCTGCTGCAGGAGGGAGGTGGGAGAGCTGTGACTTCCCCTTTAAACTAAATCAGGGTGGAAGGAAAAACTCAAACGAGGATCCTGCACGTTTTCGAGCATGAGACTCCCATACAAATGGTCCCCACAATGTTTTAAGCATTTGGGCTCCTTCCTTATGCTGTTTCTAAGTTTGAAGAATGCCTGCTGGGTATGATTAATATTCCTCCTCCTACACTTACCCGTTACTCCTGACAGCAAAAATTAAAACAGGAGCTTCTCTTCATTCAACCCCAGCCCACAGGAACGTGGTTACATGGGGGAAAGTTGCTAATAAAGAAAAAATAAAAAAGGGATGGGGAAGGTTTGTAAATGTGCTGCATTCACACAGCCAGGAGAGGTGTAGCTCTCATTCAGCATCCCTGAGGGATGAAAGATCCCTCACCTCCTCCTGATGGGATTGCTGACTGCTCAGACAACTTTTTTTGGGGGGAAGGAGGGAAAGCAGCAGCAGGCAGCCCCTTAAACCAGGCCCTGGCATGGCAGGGATGCCCGTGGCATCAGTGCACCAGGCAGTGTTGCTATGGGCACTGCTGCCTAGGAGCAGCCAACAGGGTGGGGAAGAGGCAGGAGCCATCCCAGAGCCTCCAAAATGGGGTGAGGAAGAGACAGGAGCTGTTCCAGAGCCTCCAAAATGGG
>JAWWEE010000002.1:5329886-5347573 GCA_035221455.1 Xenops minutus
GGAAGGGAAGGGAAGGGAAGGGAAGGGAAGGGAAGGGAAGGGAAGGGAAGGGAAGGGAAGGGAAGGGAAGGGAAGGTAAGGTAAGGTAAGGGAAGGTAAGGGAAGGGAAGGGAAGGGAAGGGAAGGGACGGGAAGGGAAGGGAAGGGAAGGGCAGGGAAGGGAAGGGAAGGGAAGGGAAGAAAGAAAGAAGAGAAGGACCATAGCAAGCAGAAAGCAAACAAAAACTCCCAGAGCCATTTCTTGCCATGAGTGTGGGTGTTCAGCACCTGGCAGCCTGTTTTCTGAGGATATACAGCAGCACAAGGCAGGGTTGGCTCCGGAGCCACTCGAAGAGAAGTGTCAGGACCAGGCTGCTCTGCAAAAAAGGGAGAAGAGAAAGGAGAAAATGCCGAGGAAGAATGGCAGGGCGTCTAACACTTTGCATCTAATGCCTCCACATGGCTGCAAGTGCCGTGGCAATTTGGCCCCGCGCAGAGGGATGGAGGGATGTTGGTAACATATTGCTTCCTTGTCGAATGTCTCACTGGTTTTGCAGCCAAGTCTCCTGCCAGCGAGGCCGCAGCAGCGCCTCTCCTCTACTTTCATATGCAAAGAGGTTGTTAACTCAATTGCCAATAAAATCCGGGTGGGTGGAGAGGAGGACATCTGCCTGTCTAGTCCTGTGCTTGCCAACGTGGTTCTTTTCTCCCTCCAGAAGCCTCGGCGCTCCTGCTCGGGCTGGTATTTTGACAAGCATTTCTGTTTTCTTGACACAATGGGCAGAGTGGGCACGGATCTCGAGTGCCACTCGTAAGACGCTGGCGGAGCCGTGATTCGCATCCCTCTCTCGGCGAGGGCGAGCAGCTTGGGCAGTGGGTTGGGTCTGACATGTCAGCGTGCCTCTTAATGGGGTGCCATTGCCTTTGGGAGGACGTGAGGACAAGGAGGCTCCAGGGAAGAGGCTTTGGAGGAGGGAGGAAAAGGGATGGTTGGGAATCGTCACGTGGAGCGGTGATGACCGGCGTAAGTTTTGGCTGCTGCAGCCAACTCGGCAACGCTGCAGCCCCTTAAGGAGGCTCCTCCAGGGCAGAAGGGGGGCTGGAGGGGCATCTGTGCTCTTGGCACAGTCACAAATCCACCCTCGAGCGAGATCACAGCTGAAAATGGGAGCCACCAAAGGGTATGAGGTGGCAGCCCGGTCATCGGGAGCGGGGTAGGTGGACTTCATCCCCCAGCCAAGGTGCTGGCTCCCGGCCCTTCCCAGGGCTGGATTTTGGGGCAGTGTGTGCCTCCCCAGCCGGGGTTGAACACCTCTGTGTGCTGGGAGGGGGCCAAGCAGCCGGAGGGGTTTGTGCAGGAGAGCTGCGGGCACACCAGACCGTGCAGATGGTCAGAGCAGGAGTCTCTCAGGTATCACACAGGGCACAACCAGCTCTCCTCCAGCCTCATCCACGCCCCGTGTGCCAGCCCTGCTGCCAAACCTCATCAATTACCCGGCACTGCCGCTCTGCCTCGCCCCCCCAAAATCAGAGCCCCACCGCACAGCCAGAGGACAGCTGGTCTCGTGCCTCATGAACCAGATTCCCTCCAGCACAGAAATGTAACAGGGAGCTCTCTGCTCTCTCTGGGGAATGTCTCAAGCTGCTTTATTATCTGGGTTAGTTTGACATCCGAGAGGAGAAGATTGCGATCTGGAATCTGCAGGGGGAAGGGGGTTAGCCCATGTCCTTCCCTACGTTCATAAATAAATGACCGAGGAGAGATACATGTCGCTCTGTTTTCATTTACTGGGCTGGAGGTTCCTCTTTGGAACAAAAGATCAGGAGTTTATTGTCTTATTAAATATCTGGAGGCTGTTAATAAGGTGCCATGTTACTTTGACCATCTTACCGTGCTGTAATTTGATTATCCAGTCGTTCTGGCTCTTAATTGATAATTAATTTGAATAACGTGCAGAGAATTGAATGATGGAAGAGGGAAAGAGAAACAGATGGTTGGTCTGTGCAGAGAGAAAACATTTAACGGGGGAAAAAACTATCGCATTTGGAGCATAACAATGTACTTTGTTCATCTCTGGGAAGAGACAATGGCATATGTTGTGGCTCACGTCTTCAAACTCCTGCCCTGGTGAGAGAAAGCAAGGCAGAGATACTGGGACTGCAGCACCAAAAGGGGGATGGCAGAGCATGTGAGGGCCAGGGGGATGGCATATTGGAAACCTGGCACCTCCTTTGCTGGGAAAGAGGGATCCAGGTCATGGTGGAGGTGGTGTTGGTGTGGACCATCTCAAACTGGAGTTCTCCTCTGAGGTGCAGAGCAGCCGAAGGCAGAGGGGTGTGAAGCTGCAGCATAAGGGGGCTCTGGGGTTGGTTGGAAGAGGTCTGTGTGCTTTGTGTCCTCACATGGGTTCCTTGCCTCTGAGCACAGCACCGAGAAGATCCAGCTCCGGGCAGCCGAGAGCAGGGAACACAGAGACTGCACAGCTTTCCTTCCCCACCTACAGCAGCCCCACTGCCCCTCCCAGCTCCCCATTCCCCCCTTCCACCAGCCCACAGACCTCGGGGTCAGAGCTCCTGCAGAGCCACCCAGCCCTGCCAAGGCACCTGCTCCAGCCAACTCCATGCTGCTTTTCCTCCTTCCCTGAGCCACATTCCGGCTCCCTGAGTGGGGATTTTTGGAGATGTGGCCTCTGGATGCAGAGCTTTTCCCTCTGGTGCCTCTGGCCATCACACAGCCGAGCCTCCTGCAGCTCTGAGGTTTTAGGGGAGCATCTTTTTCCTGGAATCTACACTCAGCTTTTCTTTTTTTTTCTTTTCTTTTTTTTTTTTTTGAAGGAATGTTACTTAAATGCAATCATTTCTCTTTCAAGGACAGGCTATGCTTACGGAGACAGAAGAAGACAGAGTTATGACTGAAGGTAATTCTGGCTCCGGCTCCGGGAGTGCAATAGGAACAAATAAGCAATATATTTTCACCCACACACCCCCGGGTGTCGAGGGCCCAAAGCCTTTACATCACTGCAGAGATGAATCAGTAGCCCACAAACACATTTGTTTTGTTCCATGGCCAGTGCCACACTGGTTCTGGATGTGAAAGCAGCAAAAGGGCTCTGCAGACGCTGTTTTTTTCCTTCCTTCATCCCAGATAAATCATGTTTTGCATGTGGAGGATGTGCAGGACAACTCATCTTTTGCCCAAGCCAGTGTCCAGGGCTTGATCTGTATTTATGAGCTGGGATTTCAGAAGCAGTTGAGCTGAGGTGAGCAGGATGGCCAGGGGATGCCCAAGGTCAGCCATCAAGCACAGTCAGTTTTTATAGGGCCTACAAAAATCATTCCTTCCATTTCTTCTGGCTTTGCGAGCCCTCCGAGGGAGTAAAGAACAAAAAATAAAACAAGATTAAAGAGAGTTTCATCGACTCAAATGGATTGCAACGGTTTTTAAAAAAGTTAAATTTGCAGCCTGAACTGCTTGGCAGAATCTCGGAAATCATTCTTCTTTTATTCATGGCAGTAATAAATAATAATAAACCTAAACATCCCGATGGTCCCCACACCTCCTGCATCTCCCTAGCTGCAGATCTCAAACATGAATAATAATTACAGCTTATCAAATCAGCCCGTGATTAGAGACAACAGAAAGACATCTCATAGTGTTCACTTCCTTGCACAAGAGGGAGGAAAAAAAAAAAAAGGAAATCAGGTCATAGGGGTATTAAAAATTTATATCATAGCATTTGACTTGCCTCATCTCTTAAAAAGGGAAAAAAAGCCAGCATGTATTATGTATTTAGGCAATTCCTTTTAAACCCTTCCCTGAATGAGCACAAGATAGGCCAATAACTTGCTAGATGGATGGCTCCATCCAGCCCCGGTGCATATTTTATGGCCACATGCACGTGCAGCCACTTAGCGTGCACTCACACCTCTGGAGAAGGCCACAGACACAGAGGCAGAGGTATAAATCTATTTATACCTCTCAGCTGAAGGCAGATGCCGAGCTCACGTTCAAAACTCTCGCTGCAGAGATCATCTTACTGAGATCTGGCAGCTTCAGAAGAGCAGCGCTTTTGATTTTTTTTTTTTTAATTTTATTTTTTTTTTTTTGGCTGAGTTTTTGGCGAGTGGCAGCAGCCTCAGCAGAGCCTGGTTCATTAGCTGCCTTAGTCCTGCTTGTGTTTGCTGCTTGGCTTGTTTGTTTCTTCTTCCTTCGCTCGTTTTTCTACGTTTCCTGCTCCAAAAAATGCCTTGACAAGGGAAAAGGCAAGTCCGTGGTGCCTGCATGGTGCAGGTGACTGGGATAGATCGAGTGGAGCGAGGGGCTGGATCTTCAGCTCGTCTCTCAGAGATTAGGAGAGGGATCCAGCTCCTGCTTGGATGGTTTGCAGGCCCCACATCGAGCCCTGCTCACCTGCTGGGGCTGGGCAGACATGGGCTGGGCAGGGGAGCTCTGCAGAGTCAATGTCCCCATGGGCAGGTCCTGTCCTATCCCATCCCATCCCTTCCCATTCTATCCCATCCTATCCCATCCCATGCCACCCCATGCCATCCCATGCCATGCCATGCCATGCCATGCCATGCCATGCCATGCCATGCCATGCTATGCCATGCCGTGTCATGCCATCCCATCCCATCCCCTCCCTTCCTATTCTATCCTACCCCATCCCATCCCTTCCCATTCTATCCCATCCCATCCCATCCCATCCCATCCCATGCCATCCCATGCCTTCCCATTCTATCCTACCCCATCCCATCCCATCCCACGCCATCCCATGCCATCCCATCCCTTCCCATTCTATCCTACCCCATCCCATCCCCTGCCCTGCCAAAGATCTGCTCCACCACCTGCCCAGTTCAAGGGGAAAATGCCCAGTTCCAGTTCCAAGGCTGCCTTGATCCTGATTCCCATGACCCTCCATGGATAGAGGTGCCTCCAAATCCCTCTGGATGCCTCCCGGCTCCTCAAATCCTCGTTTAGAATTTTCTCTAAACCCCTCAGAACTGTGATAAAACCCAACCAGGATTCTGACACTCCTCAGAAAAACCCTTTCATGTGTTCCATGCAAAAATCCCTTTTCACAAGGGACGTGGCTCCATGTCCAAGGGACACATCTTTCCAAAATGCTGCTGGAAACCTCAGGAGGGCCAAGCACCAAACACCTCCATGCCCATGCCCTGGCATCAGCCTGCTCTTTTCAGGAGAGGTCAGCACATTTCCATGGATGTGTTAATGGAGCAGCCACCAGAATCTCCTCTAAGATGTTTTGAAAGCTTCAAATAAAAAAAAAATAAAATAAAAAAAGGAAAATAAAAGCCCAAACCCTCAAATATATTTTTTTTTTCAACATCTGCAGTCAATGAAAGGGGAGATGCAAATCTGCTGCCATTTGCATGCAAATTTTTTTACATCAAATCAGTGACAGAATGCACAATAAACACACTTCCAATTGAAATATTCCACGTTCACTTCCTCCTAGCCTCGCCTGCAGCTGGGATCCAATTTTCATGCACAGCTCCACACAGGTGACCGTCCTCCAGTGGCTCTGAAACCAGGAAGAGTGTGGGAAAGATGGAATTACAGAGGCAAAGTAATTGCAACCAGCTCATGACTCAAAACCCAGCTGTCACGAGAGAGAGTAGAGATGAAGGTTCTTCAGAAATAAATGCTGTTGAAAGAGTCTGTATGTGCCTCAAAGCCTAAAGCATCCTTTATGATAATCACTAACATTTTGATCACAGGGAAATATGATAATCGCTCGCCCTGGAGTCCACACAATCAGGACTAACAGCAAAGATCTCTGTAAGGCTTGTTTGCTACAGGCTTTAAACTGCTCAGCCCATGTCCAACCACACTGCAGGGAGGGCAGTACCCACAGACCAGGGCCAAGGATGTTGGCTGGGGGGTGTGGGAGGTGCAGCAGAGCAGGGAACTGAGCTCTGTTCCCCCAGCTCCTGGGGTCACCCGGCTGTGTGCCATGCCCAGCCCACTTCCCAGCTCCAGTCCCGTCCATCTTCACCCCCTCGCCCATCCCATCCCCATCTCCATCCCCAGTTGCATCTCCATCTTCATCCCCTTCCCCAGCTCTGTTGCCAGCCCCATCTCCATCCCCATCCCTATTCATATCCCCATCCCTATTCATATCCCCATCCCTATCCCTATCCCTATCCCTATCCCTATCCCTATCCCTATTCCCATCCCTATTCATATCCCTATCCCTATCCCTATCCCTATCCCTATCCCTATCCCTATCCCTATCCCTATCCCCATCCCTATTCATGTCCCTATCCCTATCCCTATCCCTATCCCCATCCCTCTCCCTATCCCCAGCCCTATGTCTGTCCTCATCTCGATCCCCTTGCCCATGTCTATCCCTGACCCCATCCCCATCCCTATCTCCATACGCATTTTCATCTACATCCCCATCTCCATCCACATCCCCGTCCCCAACCCCATTCCCTTTCCCCATCCACCCTCATCCCCATCCCCAACCCCATCCAGGTTCAGGTTGGGTCTCAGAATTCCCAGAGGGTGGTGGGCACTGCCCAGGCTCCCCAGGGCAATGGGCACAGCCCCAAGGCTGCCAGAGCTCCAGAGGGTTGGGACAATGGGACAGGGACAGGGTGGGGTTGTTGGGGTGTCTGTGCAGGGCCAGGAGCTGGACTGGATGGCCCCTTCCAGCTCAGGATATCCAGGGATTCTGCTGAACTCCTTCTGAAAGCCCAGGTGACCCAGGACACAGGTCAGCAGAACAGAGCTGCACACACCTTCCCTCCTCACCTATAGTGGAATCCTGGGATGGTTTGGGATGGAAGGACCTTGAAGATCATCTTGTTCCACCCCCCCTGCCATGGGCAGGGACACTTTCAGCCAGACCTGGTTGCTCAGAGCCCCATCCAACCTGGCCTGCCTTCTGCACATGGCAAAGCCTTCAAGCCTGGCAAGCAGGGAGGTCACACACAGCAGGAATCCCGGGGAAATTGTCCCCAAAAAGCCGTGGGTTTGCCCACTTGTTGCACACAGATTTTGAGGGGAACCCCTCCAGACTGCCCCAGTCACTGAAACAAGAACCAGCACTGAAAGGCTCCCAGATTTGTCTGCTCCTTGTTTTTCTACAAAACTCCCCCCATATCCCAAGAAGGAATGTCAGGGATAGGGCGGGGAGGCGTGATGGGACATCCCCTGCCCACGAGTGGCTTCCTGAGGCCACACAGTGCTGGCATTTGCTCCCAAAAGCCATTCAAAACACACAATCCCTGAGCTGCCTCTTTCCTCCTTTTGCTTTTTGCTCCCAAAAAAATTAACACACCTCTTTGAGACCGCCTTGTGTGGCAGGTGAGGGGATAATGGGCAATGCCTTGGTGGGGCTGACACGGCCAGAGATGCAGCCAGGAGCGGCAGGAACACCTCAGGGACACACACAGACTTAATAAATGTTGGGGACTAATGCAATAATGGCTCTGCTGCCTTGACAGCTCTTCAGCTGACAGAGCAGCACACCCTTTGCCGGTGTTTTCGCTGTTCTTTAAGCCTGTGAGAGCTCAGGCTCTGCAGCAGAGCCCTGCAAGCTCCCATAAAACACCCACGGCCCGACGTTTCCTGAGTCAGCAGCACATCTGCCCAAGGTCTCCTTGGCAAACCTTGCCAGCTGCCTCTGGAAAAGCCCAGCCATTGCTGGCTGCGGGTCAGCCAGCAAATATTTCCTCCCTGCCTTATGTGCCCAGAGGCTGGAAAAATGCTATTTGTGGCGATCTCCCACCTTTTCCATTAAAAATAAAGCTTGGAAGGTGCGCGGGGCTTCCTGGAAAACCATTGGAAAAGCGACGGCACCAAGAATTTAAGAGGGAAGGAGGCGAAATCCATCTGGTGCTTCCCTCCTTTTTCCATTTGGCCTCACTTTTGTTGGGCAGGAGCCTCCAAGGATCCTGTCCCCATCACAGGCTGGGCTAAACCCTTGCTCTGCAGAAGCCATGCCAGCACGGGCAGTTATTCCAGCCGAGGCACAATAAAAGCAATCCCGGCTGTATTTCCTCATGCACGAGCAGGTTTCCCTGCCCTTTGGCCTCCCCTGGAGTTTGCATTTCATGGGGAAGCTTTTAAAGGATGGTTGCACAACCTTTAAGCACCAGCCACTGGCTGGTTTGGGGATGGCACGACTGGTTATCTGCACAAGGGCTGTGGAAAATTCCTTGATGGGGCTGCAGGGGATGGCCCAGGAGTTGGGCAACCTTTCCCATGACCCTCCACCATGGATTTGTGGTCACCAGCAGTGATGTTTTGGCCAGGAGGGACCTCTGGTCCAAGCCATGCTTGGTGGGTGTGCTTTCATGGAATCATGGAATCATGGGATCATGGAGTCATGGAATCATGGAGTCATGGAATCATGGAATCATGGAGTCATGGAATCATAGAACCATGGAATCATTAGTGTTGGAAAAGGCCTCTGAGATCACCCAGTCCCACCATTAACCCAGCCCTGCCCTGCTCCCCACTGAACTGTGTCCCCTCATGCCACATCTACTCATTTTCCAGACATTTCCAGGGATGGGGACTCCCCCACTGCCCTGGGCAGCCCCTTCCAATGCCCAGACTGTCTTTCACTGAAGAAATTTTTCCTAATGAGCCTCTGCTGGCACAATTTCCCCTTGTCCTATTGCTTGTTACCTGGGAGAAGAGGTCGATTCCCACCTGGCTCCAGCCTCTTGTGAGTAGGTCCTTGCCCAAAGTGGAATCACCCATCGTACAAGGGGTGATGTGAGCTGCTGGTCCCAGGATGAGGCTGGAGACCATTAGTTCCCCTAAAAAGTGGGTCTGGGGAGGCCTGAGGGCTGGTGGGGCCCTGCTAGGGCTAAAAGATGGGAATGAAGGGATGCTTCAGCAAGGAAATGAGTGATGGAGCTCACACCAGGAGGTCATGCTCTCAGGCACACGGTGGGATTCCGGGGTGTCCTGTGCAAAGCCAGGGGTTGGACTTAAGGATGGACTCCTTGTGGGTCCAGCTCAGGATATTCCAGGATTCCAGGTCCTGCCTGATCCCTGCCTGCATGCCCATGGACAGTAGGGAAGAGGGGGAGCCCAGGGTGGAGAAACCCAAGCAGCTGGAGCAGAGAGAGAAGAATTCATCTGCCCTTTTCCAGGAAAGCGTTCTGCAACCTGATTGCTCTTGCATTTGTTTATTAAACAAAGGTTTGGGGAGGAAATTCCTTGCTGCGGTGACAGGCCGTGTTTCCAAGGTTATCCCAGAGCACAAAGCAAGACAGCAGTCATTTTTCATCCCTGTAATTAGAGAAAGCTTGTTAGCAGATTAGTGGTAAGCAACATTTACATACACTGATATGGTCCCAAGCAAATGAAGGGCTGCCTCTCCCTCTGCTTTGCAGCAGCAGGGACTGTGCTCACAGCCCTGTTCCCAGGGCATTTGGGCTCCCCATCCACAGTCACTCCAGACCCAGCCATAAGATGCCCGTGGCGTTTCTGGACTTTGCTTTCCTCTCCCCAGAGGTAGATTCAAGACCAGCATCCCTCCACCCCTCGGGTTTCCTTGGGTTTGCTCATCACCGACAGCAATGCAAATGCCAGCCTGGGATGCTTGGCAGGGATTGGGAATGGGGCGGGCACGGAGCACTCCCAGGCTCCCCAAACCAGCTCGGATGAGATGCTGCATGTTCCCTCCCCTCCCCGGAAAAAAAAATCCCTAAGCCCAGCCACTCCCAGCTCCTCCACAGCCGTTTTCCAGGTTCCCAGACTTAACTGTCGAAGGCTGCAGACACATTTATTATCTTTTTTTGTGGTGCCATCTGGCATTTGTGTATCAGAAGAAGATTATATCTATGTCAAACAGGGGGAAAAATATCTCTCCCTGTAGCAGTTGTAGAAGCAAGGGGGAGGAAAAAAAAATACAGAAAAAAAACCCCCAACATTAAATCCTGCAGACCATATGGAATGGTTTGGGTTTTTTTTCCTTAAGTGATCTATCTTGAGCAGTTAGGAGGTGTCACAGCCAATCTGCAGCTCCTGGGCTGGCTGGCAGTGCTGGGACGGGAGCAGGGTGGCATCACCGGGGCACCCGAGTCACCCCCACTGCCACTGCCTGAAATATCCTGGGAACACCAATTATCCCCCTCTGCTCTCCGGTGCTGGGGAAGGAAGGGGAAAGCAAGGCGAGAGGGAACAAAGGCGGGCGGTTTGCAGCCCGCTGCGTGAATCAGAGCCGTGGCCCTTCGTTGCCGTCGGGGCTTTCCTCCTTGTGCAAGCAGTAGGTGTGAGCCCGCGGCCAGGTGGGTGTGCAGGGCTCGCCCGCTGCCTCCCCCAGTGGAAAAGTACCCGCGTGTCCCGCCGCACGGGCTCGCTTCGGGATGCGGGAGTCACGGGGATCAACCCCTGGCACAGGGACAGTGGGGTCCCCTGCAAAAGGGGGGGGAATGAGGCGTGCTGCGGGTGCCCTGGCCTCGGCAGGGTGGGCACGGTGCCCCCCTGGCCGGCGAGGTGGCTCCGTGGTACCCACCTGGCCGGGAGCATCCTCTGCGGTGCTCTGCCTGCATCCATCCTCTGCCTGCATCCATCCCGTGCCTGCATCCATCCTGTGCCTGCATCCATCCCCTGCCTGCACCCATCCTCTGCCTGCATCCATCCTCTGCCTGCATCCATCCCCTGCCTGCATCCATCCCCTGCCTGCATCCATCCCCTGCCTGCACCCATCCCCTGCCTGCATCCATCCTCTACCTGCACCCAACCTTTGGCCATGAGTGCTGCGAGGTCACAGGGAGGGGATGGGCACAGCCAGCACTGACCACGGCAAAGCCTCGGTGGGAAGGTGGAAATGCCAGCCTGGGGTGGGCAGGTCCTTGCAGCAGGGGGGCTGCCCCAGCAGCCAGCTCCAGTCGGGAATTGGGGCATCTGGGAAAAGCAGCTCCCACCACGCCCTGGCAAAGCCAAGGGGCTCAGGCCAGCCCCGTCCTGCTGGGATGCAGGGGAAACCAAAGAAATGCCACAAACTCAAACAGCATCGCTGATTTCGCCTGGGTTTTAACCAGTGTCAACCAGAGACATTCCCTCCTTGCCCTCATCCTCTGCTGATTCACCGTGGCCTGGGCAGATGTTTGCTGATGTGGCGGGAGGGACTCAAGTCCCAGCCACTCTCAACCCTTCCTGCTGTGGAGGTTTGTGCCATGGAGATGTTTGTACCAGGAAATCCAGCTGTGGCCAGCCCTCTTCTGGCAGCTGCCCAGCCCTGGGGATGAGGAGCAGCGATACCCAGTGCTGTACCACCATCACCACCTCCCTGCTGGGTACCCCTCCCTGCCCTCCAGCACCCCCCTGCTCCCCAGCATCCCCCCCACAGCACCTCCAGTTGCAAAATATCCCATGGGCTGTAGGGTCATGCCAGTGGTGGCTGCCCCCAGCACTTTTCTCCCTCCCCACGCCACAAGTTCCCGCTGCAAACCCCTCCAGGGGCATCTCTGCACTGGGCCATGTGCCACTCACAACAGCCTGAGTCACCAGGAATGTGCCACTAAGGCTGGAGGGTGTCACCCCAGGTTTTGGGGAGAGGTGGAAAGCAGCCAAGGGGCAGAGAAGCAGCTGAGCCTCAGCAGGCCCATTTCAAGGGCTGGGAGCTGAAGCTGGGGAGGAGCCACAGTGGAGGCAAGTCACACAGGGAAGGCTTTATCTAAGGAATGTGCCCCCCATCCCCTGGAGCAAGGGCCATGGGTGACAGAGGGCTGCAGGGAGGGATGGCCAGGGTGTGAGAGAGCAAGTGTGATGCTCCACATTTCAACCTCCTCTGCTTGGCTCCAGGAACACAGTCGCCCCCACACCAAAGGGTACCCCCATGCCAGCCCACCCTTGCCCCCTGCCTCCTTGCTTAGAATGACTCAGAAGTCAGTCAGATAGGGGGGAAAATCTCTTTTCGTTGTACAAATCCTTTCTAAAATGAAGAATAAGCATAAAAGTCCTGCCCCTGAGCAAAGGATGGCTGTAGCCCCACCCTGCACCCCGGGTGAGAAGATCCTTGCTGGGGAGCCCCAGGTTAAAACTGCTCCCTGCAGTTCTGTGGCAGAGGAAGGGGGCCTCTTAGCTTGGCTTGGTAAAGCTGATTGAAAAGCTCTCAAAAAGAACTTTTTGGAAAACTCACCCAACAGGTGGCCCAGGAGAAATGTTTCTGAAGGTTTTCATGGCTTGCTTCCTCAGGCTTCCCCATCCTCCCCAAGGATGCACCTGGAGACTTCTCCAGGCTCCAAATTTCCCTCTTCAGGGTCACATCAAAAGGTCTTACTCTTGAGAACAGGACACTCGTCCCTGCCTTGATGTCTCTGCAGAATCATCTCCAAACTCATTCATTCCTCCCATCCTGAAAGTTTCCAACATTTCCCACACCCACTTTGCTGTGGCAGCCCCAAAGCTGCCCAGCAGGGACTCCCCTGCCCTTCACACCCCCTTTCCCCCTTTCTCACCTGGTCCCTGTGGTAGAAAAGCCCTCTCCTCTGTACAATCCATCTCCAACTCCAACTCCATCCATCTGCAATCCAACTCCATCGCTGCAGGTTTGGGCAGGAGGTCTGCCCACCCCTCCCCAGCATCCTTGCCCTGCCTTGGGAACCCCAATCCTGCACCCCCAGCTCTGTGCTTCAGGCTGCAGAGAAGTGGGGAGATCAGCATCACTTCCCAGCAGGAGCAGTTCAGGGAAGGGATGGCTGAGGGGAACAGGCTCATTCACCACCAGGTGCTTCAGGCAGCACCAAATGAAAACTAGTCAGCAAACCAGAACAATTCCCTACACAGACACCTGGCCAGCCACAGTGGGATCCCAGGAATGAAACCCCAGGCCTGTGAGTCCCTGGAAAAATAAGGGGATGAGAGAAAAGGAGAGGGATGAGGGGAGGATGGATGTCAGCCTGGGAACAGCTGAGTGGGAACAAGAGCTGCTACTCTGCGAGGGCCCCAGCTTTTTTATCTGCTATCTGTTTCTTTAGATATGATTTCCATTCTGGGAAAACTAGGGGGGAAAGGGGGAGAAATGTATCTGAGGTCAACCCAACCATTTTCTTGTGCTAAAAGGGAAAGATTTCATCGCTTCCTCAGCATTAGAATAATTTCCATTTCAAAAGCGGGCTGTGATCTTGAAATGAAAATTCAGACCGTCCCATCCCCAAAGGCTCCAGTGGGATGTTTTGACAGACCTTTCTGGGGGTTTTTGTCACCTCTAGGGCCCTCTTGCCTGGAATCAATATATCCCTGCAGCGAGCTCGATGTTTGACAAGCAGCAACTTTTCACCAGCTAAACATGCCTTTAAATCTTCATCAGTGGAGGACAAGCCACAGCATCCCTGTCGAGGTCCCTGTGCCCTTGGAGGTAGTTTCCCCCATCCTTACCAATCCCTCCCTGACAATCCACACGCTCATTAGCACTTCATACGTAGCAAGAGGAGCCCATACCTATTCCTCCCAGCCAAAAGGGTCTCCTCATGTTTGAAAATAAGTCGCAGAAATAAGCACGAAGCAGGTGTTACCTCTTCAATGTTGTCTTGTTTGCAGCCAGCCACAAGACAACATTCCCATAACACCAGAGGTAAGCAGATGGCACTTATTAATTTACATCATAAATACACTCTAATATGTACATTGCAAAGCCACTTCTGGGGGAGGCAGCTCTACCTGGGGAAGCACCACGGATGGTGCAAACGCTTCACTTGAGATGGGAAAAAGAGGACCAGAGTGCTTGCCCTGCCTGCCCAGAGGGGATCCATGCCCTGAGGGCAACATGTGCCACTTCAAACAGCAGCAGCAAAGGAGTTAGGGAAGAACCAAGGCACCCTGCACCCCCTGGGAGGTTGATTCCCACAGCCTTCGAGGAATTTCCTTGGCCAGGTCACCCTGCCCATCCAGCAAGATGCAGAATTATTGACTCAGATGGATTTCGACTCAAATAGCACCATCCTGTCTCCCCATCCCACCCTGCTCTCCTCTACAGACCAACAGAGCTGAAAATGTTTTTGGTGGGTTTTTTTTTTAGATTCTGGAAGAGGCACAAATAAATGGGCAGCAAAGGGAGCCCAGCATCACCGTGGAATGTAAGAGATGTAGCTTTTGGCTGAAGGTGGTTCTGGAGCACCAGCTCAGCCTTGCTATGGGCACCGTGGCTGCAAAACTCAGCCCAGTTTCGAGGGCTGTGGCACGGGGGAAGGAAGGACAGTCCAAACACTGCACAGGAGCTTCCAATTCCAACCTTCCAAGAGCATCCAGCCCACCTGGAGATCACTCTCTGTGTTGGCTAATGCAGGGGCTCACCCCAAAATCCATCTGCCACCCACCCTGTTTGGAGACCTTGCTGCTCACATCCATACCTGGCCTCAGCCAGGTCCTGGTGCTTGGCTGGCTTGCAGGACCACACCAGACTGGGGGTGGGCATCTCACCCACCCTGCTCCACCTGGCTCCTGGACCCCCTTGATGATTCCCAGGGGAGACACAGGCTCAGGGCATCCCCAAAACGTGCCAAGGGCTGGTGGGGCTGTAGCAGCACCATGCACAGGAGACGCCCTGGGGGACCCAGAAGAGATGCCACAGAAAGGGAGAGGGTTCTGGGGGGCCCCGGGGAGCTGCACCCAGCAGGGAACAGCACAAGACAATAGATGCCTCTGTTCCAAAAATAGCTGCCATCGTGGCCGCTTTCCAAGGAGGAACCCAAATCCGGAGAGCACACGAGGCAGGCAGCAGCTTGTTGGATGCCAGAGGAGCCGGACAGGCACATTTCAGAGAGCCAACCAGGCACCCTGACAAAGGGGTAACGTGGCAACCAGGGCCCTGAGCGAGCAGGTGGTGAAACTGCACGTCCTGCTGAAAGACACGCCGGGCTCGCAAACTGGTCGTGCGAGGCTGGCAGGGAACCCGAGGCTGGCAGGGAGCCCGCCTGGCTCCTGCTCCCTCCAGAGAGCTCCAGCGCTCCCTCTGCCCTGGGCAGCCAAGCACTGCCAGCCTGGCCCCACCATGGCCACCTCAGGGTGTCCCCTCCTCTCCCCACTGCCCTTTGGTGGCATTTATGGGCACCGAAAGGGAGGGGCGTGCGATGGTCCCGCTCGGTGGTACCTGTTTCCCAGGGGCTGGCCCGGGAGCAGTGCAGGTGGCAGGGTGGCCCCATGCCTGGCAGGGTGACCCCATGCCTGGCAGGGTGACCCCATGCCTGGCAGGGTGGCCCCATGCCTGGCAGGGTGACCCCATGCCTGGTAGGGCACCGGTGGCATTGTGGAGCTGCTGCTTCTCTCACAGGGACCCCAGGCTGGAGGATGCACAGCCCCCGTGCTGGAAGCTGCATCCTTCCCCTGGTGCTGCAACAGCGGGGCTGCAAAGAGCCCTCAGCTGGAGGAGGATCATTGCTTGTGCCCCCCAATGCCAGGATCAGTGGGAGCCCGAGGAATGGATGGGGCAAAAGGTGCCAGCAGGGTGTCTGACTCGCTCCAGACATGAGGCTGGTGTTCCCAAAGAGGAGCAGGGAGAGCATCCCAGCTGCCTTACGCTGCCACCGTGTTTGAGAGGCTGCCTCTCCCCTTCCCAGGCTCTCCACCACTCAGGGGCTGTCGGGCCACAACCCCCAGCTCCTACCTGGGAGCCTGGGATGTCCCCAAAGTCACCAGCTGGGTATTTCTGCCAGGCCATGTCCCCAGTGTCACCTGCATTCAGTGAGCACCAAGGATAGGAAAACAACCACAGCCCGTCAGGAGCTTGTGGTGAAAGGTACGTGGCACAACATCACCCCTGCGTGAGCTGAAGCCCACGTGCCATCAGATGTGGGCAAGGCGAGCCCCAGATGTGCCCACTGACCCCCCTCTCTCCTGCAGCCACCCCGGTGCCCACGGGACCCTGACTGATGGCAGAACATCACCCACGCTGCACAGCCTGCACTGGGGAGAGGAAATTCCCTCCAGCTGCCAGCCCTGGGTGATAAGGCAATCTCCCTTCATCTCTTACTGCCTCTTGCTCCACCCTTTCCTTGGTGTTTTCGCCCTGGCTGCACCCAAAGCCTGCGCTCCCCGCATGGCACCGCGTCACATTGACGTCAGGGAGGCAGCGAGGGGCACGATAATGGGGCTTCTTTCATAACCTGCCCGCCCTGGGGGCACTCATTAATCATGATACGCAGATAAAGGCACGGGAGGCCCATTCCTGCAGTCCCACGGGAGCCCACACTGGTTTTTCCACACAGAGCAGGAACGGGGCAAACACGTGGGGAAAGGAGGCTGGGAAAGGGCAGGCACCAGGCTGGGGGGGCTCGAGGTGTGTGCACAGGCAGGTTGGGGTGCAGCAGGGACTGGCTGGGCTGCTGGGAGGTGTCCCTGCCCATAGCAGGGGGTGGAATGGGATGGGCTTTGAGGTCCCTTCCAACCCAAAGCGTTCCAAAGTGACACCGTTCAGCAGGGCTGCTCCAGTGTTGGCACAGGACCTGCTGCATCCATCCCAGGAGAAAAAAACCCATGGATTTAGCCACAAGCCTCTGGCTTGGGCAGTTCCTCTTTATCCATCCCATCCTGCTGGGCTGTATTTGCTCAGAGCATCAGCCCCATCAGGGGCACAGCGGAGTCATCCCACACTCCCAGGCTGGGCACATCCATGGCAGTGAGAGGAATGTGTCCTCAGGTTTTCCATTTCCCTTCTTCTTGAGAACCTGTGAAAAGAATCAATAAAAATATCTCCAAGAGTCACCCAGCCCTGCCTCCCTCTCCTTCATGCCTGCTCCTCGCTGGAGAACAGGGATTACGTCGGCTGCTGAATTTCTCTTGCTCAAGGAGGGTTAGTTACAATCACTCCTGGCATGGCTTGATGTTAAACGCTGGCCCAGCCCTGGTTTTGGGAAGAGGGCATAAATTTAGGGCTCATTTTGAGCCACAACCCTCATTTTCAGGCTTTGATCCCTCCCTGTGTGATGAAAACCCATTTCTTGTCTTGGGGCAGTCCACTGTAGACAAAAGAGACCAGCGTGGTTTGCACAAGGGGAAGAATTACTACGAGACGCTTTTTAAACCATTTTTTTTTATTATTGATGTGCTCCCAGTCTCCTGTTTGCTGGTGGGTAATTAAGTCAATTAGCAAGCATCTGTTTATTTATTTCCCTCATTTATGGATGTAAGCAGTTTGTAACGAGGGCCTGTTGTATCTTGCCTGCCGATACATGAATATTCAGGCAATCGCTCGACTCTATCTCTGGACCTGCCTCCTCCACCTCCGG
The DNA here is from genome assembly GCA_035221455.1 of Xenops minutus. Lineage (NCBI taxonomy): Eukaryota > Metazoa > Chordata > Aves > Passeriformes > Furnariidae > Xenops > Xenops minutus. Next base: position 5,347,080 of record JAWWEE010000002.1, read on the forward strand.
GAGCCCAGGCACGAGCTCCAGGGTGGGCAGGGATGGGACAGGCTGTGCCTTGGCAGGGTGGGGCTCCGAGCACCCTGCTCTAGTGGAAGGGGTCCCTGCCCAAGGCAGGGGGCTGGAATGAAATGAGCTTGGAGGTCCCTTCCAACCCAAACCGTCCCGTGACCCTTTGATTCTAAGTTCCCCCCTAATCTGCGTTTTTGGCAAAGCTCCTCAGACCCTCTCTAAGCCCCCCTGGGGCTGTTTTTGTGTCCCTCCTGCAGACCAAGGCTTCAGCACCCCTCAGAAAACCAGGCTTTGGCTTGTGGGGCAGCCTGCAGAGACTGGGAACCAGCACCCACCCACCCATAGTGAGATGTCCTGATTCACCACATAACTCCAGCTACAGAATCACAGAACATGCTGAGCTGGAAGGGACCTACAAGGACCATCCAGTCCAGCTCCTGGCCCTGCACAGACACCCCAACAATCCCTCCCTGTCCCATTGTCCCAACCCT
>JAWWEE010000002.1:5357675-5378071 GCA_035221455.1 Xenops minutus
TGTCCAAGGCCAGGTTGGATGGGGCTTGGAGCAACCTGGGCTAGTGGAAGGTGTCCCTGCCCATGGCAGGGGGTGGAGTGAGATGGGTTTTAAGGTCCCTTCCAACCCAAACCATCCCAGGATTCTAAGATTTCCATGGCATTTCCTCACCCCAGTGCCTGAGGACCACCTAAGGCTGCAGTCCCCGGGTTTAATTCCCACCAGACAGGCTTGAGACGGGACCCAAATCCCTATGAAGAGCTGGAGGCACCAACATCATTCCCAGGGTAAGGAGGAGCCCCTCCAGAGCTTGTCCTGGGAAAGCTCGAGGCTGAGGTATCCCCACAACTCCCTGCCCAGCCCACCTGAGGATCAATGCAGGATGAAAATACCTGGGAAAGCACACATGGAAAACACAAACCTGGCTCTCCAGTGGGAACCCTGGCGAGTTTTAAGGCCCTGGTGGTGTCAGCAGGCAGAGATGAGCCTTGGGCAGCACTCCCAGCCCCAGCTGTCAGCTCCTACAGCCCAGGAGAACCTCCCACTGCCCTGGGGCCACCAGCTGATGTAGGTGGGGTGGGCTTTCCATCCTAACACCATTAACATTTTTTTCCCATTGCTGCAGTAAGGATGAATCCTTCTATTTCCTTGTCTTTAGGTCAGCCCAGAGGCATTTCTGAAGCATCAGAGAGTTTAGCTGGGCAGAAAGGAGAGAAATTCCCTCTGCTGAGAGGAACTGCAGGCCAGGGAAGCAGCAGCACAGAGGGGAGAGGTGCACTCACATATTTTGTGGATTAGCATGGGCTGAGATGGAGTCCCAGCCCTGTGACATCCCTAGTCCAGATTAGGCATCTCCCTGGGTGAAGCTCCCAAAGAACCACCCCAGTTTTCAGCCCCATAGCAGGTTTGGGGTTTTTTTTCAACCTTGCCCTATTTGGGTGAGAAATAAGTGTCTGTATCCAGGACAGAGCAGCTCCTGCTGGATTTCAAAGCCCAGCCTGCAGCTGCCAGGATGCCCTGGGGAGCTGGGGACAGGGAGGTGCCTCTCTCTGGGAGCTTCTCTCTTTGCCCCTTAAACAGGAGGGCTCACCCGGGGGTGATGCTGATGCCAGGCTCCGCCAGCCCCAGCTGCTCCTGTGCTGCAAACATCAGCCCAGATGTGCAGGCAGAGCTCACCTCAGCTCACCTTCCCCACTTCTGCCCACCTCCCAGGGGCCAAGCCCTTCTCCCCTCCCCATCCCCCCGGGGATGAGCTGGGCAAGGTGAATCCCCAGTGCTGTTTTCTTCGCTTCAGAGGAGCCTTCCCCTCGTTTCCCCTCGAGAGCGAGCACACGTGGCCCTATTTTTACCCTGGTTTATTTTCAGCCCGTCTCTGCCTCTCACGTGGCTGTGCGGAGAGGGAAGGGCTGGAAGGGCATGTTCTCCCCCTGCAGCCCCTCCACAGGGCTGGGGGGCAAACACGCTGCCAGCAGCTCCAGCATAGCACCCCAAAATCAACCCCTGCTCCCAGCCCACGGCTATTGCTCCTGACCAACCCTGCTGCCCACACCGCCCCCATCCAAACATGTTCCCATCCCTCTGGTGACACCCTGGGGGACCCACTTTGTGCTGTCCCTCAGGACCCACAGCTTGGCCACTGGAAGGCAAAAGGCTCCTCTGGGGCAGAGCCTTCTCTGCCTGACCCTGCCTTCAAGCCGAGCCTGGCAGGCAGGCAGGCTGGCAGAGGGGATTGGGATGGTCAGGAGCTGCTCTGGCCAGGGATGTGGACACCCCTCGGACAGGGAAGATGCTTTCCCGTTGTTTTGGGGGGATGTTTTTGGTTGGGATGAGCAATGGGCAAAGGTCTGGCAGAGGGGATTGGGATGGTCAGGAGCTGCTCTGGCCAGGGATGTGGACATCCCTCGGACAGGGAAGATGCTTTCCTGTTTTTTCTGGGGGATGTTTTTGGTCGGGATGAGCAATGGGCAAAGGTCTGGGCTTCGTTCCTTAGGGGAAATATAAACACAGCCTGAGCCTTGCTGTTTTTTTCCCAAAGGGGAGTCACTGCTTCCCACCAGCCTCTCCCCCTTGCCCTGTGTGGTCCAGCCAGCAGCAGCTGGGACTGCGGATGAGGAGGGGGAAGGGGAGGCAGAGGAGCTTGGACCTCGCTCAAGAGACTCTCGTGTCCCAGAGTTGCCTCTCACCCTGCCATCAGCTCCCAGAGCGTCTTCCCAAGGCTCCTGCTGGCTTCCATAAGGGACAGCATCTCTCCATCCTGCCAGCCCTCTCCATCCCAGGTGACAGCGTACCACGGTGCCCACGGTGCCACTCTGCCCCTGTGCCAGCCTGCAGCACACACCGGCAGGTCCCCTGTTACCATGGCAGTGCTGTGAAGGTTCAGATCCTTTCCTCCACCCCAGTTTATCCTGCTGGTTTGTTTCCCCCACCACTCCATACTTCAGGAAGGGTTGGGATGTGACTGCCATCAGAGCCCCGGTCACACTGCATGAAGTCCTTGCTGGGGGATAACAGCATTGGATCTCCTGTCACCACAGAGGTAAAGTGGAATCAGTGAGCAGATACTGATAAATCCTCTGCTGTCTCTTCTCATTAGACTTAATCACAGGGAAAAACCCAAAAGGCCTGAAGCATTTTTGTTAAGTGCCAGGGATTTATTTTTTCGGTCATTATTTTAGAGGAGAAAGCTCCCCGTGCAGAGGGGACAGCCGTGGGGGCAGCTCCTGGTCACTGCTGGGCCCCCACCCATCACCCAGCTCTCTGGGGGCAGCAGGGCAGAGCATCCCCCTTCCATGGATTGGGAGTCCAGCCCACCCCAAAATCCAGCACCAGGCTCCTGGGCGAGCAGGGAGCCCCTCAGGAACCCCTCCCTGGGGCCAGGGTCCCTTTTCAGCCAGGTGCTGTGTCATGGACTCACAGAGCCATCGAGGCTGGAAAAGCCCTCTATGAAGGTCATTAAGGCCAAGCACTAACCCAGCCCTGCCAATCCCACCACATCTACACATCTTTTGGGCACTTCCAGGGATGGGGACTCCACCACTGCCCTGACTGCCCTTTTGGTGAAGAAATTTCCCCCAATATCCAGTCTAACCCCACCCTGTCCCAGCCTGAGGCCATTCCCTCTCCTGTCCCTGTTCCCTGGGAGCAGAGCCCGATCCCCACCCAGGTTCCCCCTCCTGCCAGGGAATTGTGGAGATCCAGGAGGTCCCCCCTGAGCCTCCTTTTTCCTGGTGGCCTCCATCCAGCTTCTCCATAGCAACATCTAGACAGTCAGTATAGAGGCATCCTGAACCTGCCTTTGCTAAATGCCACCTCTCCCTCCCACAGAGAAGCATTTTCAGGGAAAATCCCAGCTTGACCCCAGGCTGGGTGGGTTGTGCTCATGCAATGACAGCAGCTCACCTTTAGCTGGTATTTCCAGGCTCTTTCCTACACTGACATCACCCCATTTTTTTTAGCCTGAGGTGTGACAGGACAGGGATGAAAGACCTAAAGAGAGCTGGAGAGGGACTTTTGATATGGGCATGGAGTGACAGGACAAGAGGGAATGTTTTCCCACTGCCAGAGGGCAGGGTTAGGTGGGATATTGGGAAGAAATTCATCCCTGTATTAGTCAGAGAGCCCAGTCCCTTGGAACCCCTTATCCAAGCTCTGGAGCCCATGGAATTGGGGAGCTGGATGCTTGTGGGGCTGTCCCCCCTGCCTGGGGCTTTTCTCCTTGCCATCCTTGATTTACAAGAGCGGTGCTTTGGCTGGGGATGCTGATGAGCCGACGTTGGGACACGGTTCCAGGAAAGGCAAAGCCGTTCATCAAAGTGCTCATGGCTCCCAGTTCAAGGCAGGTGAAGTACCAATAAATATCGAACCAAGCCAGTGATTCAGACTCCAAAGTAGCTTCATAAATAAAAGGCTATTAAAAATATATATATATATATCTGCAGATGGTCGTGCCAACCTTTGTTGAGCCCCAGTCCAGGTCTGAATCACAGCTAAGAGTGCCCAGCTCCGTCCTCCTAGGCTGACATCCCAGAGGAGAAAGGTCCAAGGCACACCACAGGCTGCACAGCCCTGGGTCAATGGAAAGGGAAGTGCTGTCTGGCAGAGAAACGAGCTGCTAATTTATTGAAATGCTTTGGAAAATAATTGCATTTGGAAGCCTTCAGCTGTCCTGGGTTTGTGCCTTCGTGCAGGACTGGAACTTCAAGAGATGGGACATAAAAGGGAGTGGAAAAGCAAAGGGATCTTTGAAGCTGGGGCAGAAGAGCACGCGATCAAACGGAGCCAAACTCCCGGCTCCACGCAGGCAGAGCTTTGCAGCTCCCGTGGACAAGAAAATAGGGAACAAATCAGCCCTGCTTGTTTGCAGGGGGGTGAGGGACACCACCTAACCCGGCAGCAATCCCCATTCCTTCAGACAACTCACTCCCAGCAAGCAGGATGCAGGGATGGGACACTGGGAGGGCAGTGACCGCTCCATCCACTCTCCTGGCCCCTGGGATGGGTCACACCCATGGGGAGCTCCTGCCTCATGGGTTTCTCCCATCCTAGGGCTCACCAGTTGTCACCAGCATGCTCCCCAGTGGGCTCCTGCTGCCCTCCATGCCCAGTGGGAGGAGGGAGGGCTGTGGAGGTGCTGGGGTGAGCCCCAGCAGAGCTCTGGTCTCTCGAGTGCACTGGTCAGAGCTGCTCTGGCAGGATCCCCGTGGACATGGAGGATCCTTGTGGCACAAGCCATGGAGGCACAGGTTGCTTACACCTTCCCTCTGCAGCGGTGACGAGGAAGATGTGGGTCCTGCTGTGGTTCCAAAAGGGTTAGGGGGCTGCAGGATATAAAGGAAAAAATCAAGGAAGCAAAACTAAGCCCCAGAGATCAGAGGAGCTGCAGTTTTACCTGGATGCTTCCGAGCCATTTGCTTCTGATGCTGGGGAGTGAGCTTTGACAGGTTTGGGTGCTGGAGCACCGAGGAGAGGAGAGCAGAGCCCAAGGGCAATGACAGTGCCCACAGTCACCCTCTCCCCCCTGATTTTCTCTCCCAGCATCTGCTCCTGCCTGCAGAAGGTGCAACCTGGGCTAGGGAGGTGCCCCTACCCATGGCAGGGATTGGAACCACAGGGTTTTTAAGGTCCCTCCTGGCCCAAACCACTCTGGGCTTCTCTGAAGGGCAGGAGGCTGTGAGCATGGCCCCATCCCCTTGGGGCTCCCTGCTCCTGCTCAGCTTGGCTGTGGCTCCAGAGCCCAGACAGTGTGACACGGAGCTCCTGTGACTCAGGGGACACTATTCCATCCCCCACATCCAGGAGGTGACACACACAGAGCTGTCCTTGTGCAGCAATTCCCAGGAGAGTTGGTGGGGCCATTGCTGCTCCTGGGTGGCACTGCCAGGCTCTTGATGGGGAAGGGGGTCCTCATCCCAGTGCCATGGCTTGTCCCCCAGCCATCATAGAAAGGCTTGGAAGGGACCTTAGAGACCATCTCATCCCACCCTCTGCCATGGGCAGGGACACCTCCTGCTAGCCCAGGTTGCTCCAAGACTCATCCAACCTGGCCTTGGACACTTCCAGGGATGGGGAACAGATACAGCACCATGTGGAACAAAGGGCTGAGGAGGAAACAAGCACAATTCCAGCCCCATGATGCCCAGCCCCTGCTCTGCCAGGGGTTCCCAGGCGCTCTCACAGCCCTTGCACTGAGGGAGGGCAGAGGACAGACGGGGTCACTGCTCCAGCAGCACAAAGAGGGGCTCAGAGCCCTCCCCACTAGAGCTGCCCGGCTTCCCTGCCCCCTCCAAGCAGGTCTACTCGGTGCCACCATCCCCATCTTCCTCTTGGGCCATCCCCTGGATGAAGGTCGTTGCACAAAGCCAGAGTAATTGCCCTGCCTTGGAGGGCTCTTCTGAAAATCAGCACATTCAGGAAAGAGCATCTTTGAGGTCCTCTGGTGCCCAGTGGATGGGGCCATCCCAGTCCCGGGGACAGAGCTCGTATTCAGGCCCTGCAAACAACGGGGCATTCAGCAGGAATGAAGGGACAGTAAATACAGAAGTGATGAAAAGGGGAAAAAAAAAAAGGCATCTTTTCACCCAATTTGCCTCGAGGAACTCAATGTCATATGATGGGGCCAAGGGCAGGGACTTGTGGGATCAAACAACTGCAGAGCTGACCTTGGGTGCTGGATCATCCAGACCAGAAAATACACAACGTGAGAAACTTCAACTAGTGAAGCACATGTAAGCACCAGAAACCACTCAGGCTGTTTGGTCCATCGAGGACCACGCTGGAGAAGGCTTCCCAAGGAGACACCACCTTTCCTGGGAATGGGTTTGAGGGAACAGGACTTCCTGTAGCTTTCCCTGAGAATCCTGGCACCAGATGATGAGTGAGGGAGAATCCTTTGCTGGCCACAGTGGCAACCAGCACTCTCACCACAAGGATGGCTCTCCTTCCAGCCACTCCTGGAAGGTTTTCCTTGTACCCATCTCAGATTGTTCCTGGGAAGATCTTGGCTCCTCATCTCTGCACCTGCCCTGCAAGGAGCTGCAGCCATCGCTCAAAGCACAGAATCATGGAATGGCTTGGGTTGGAAGGACCCTAAAGCCCACCTCATCCCCATGGGCAATTGGACAGGGGCAGGGACACCTTCCATTAGCTCAGGTTCCTCCAAGCCCCATCCAACCTGGCCTGGAACACTTCCAGGGCTGGAGTGCACAGTGTCTCTGTGCAGCCAAGTGCTGGGATCAGGTGGGAGGGCACCTGCAGCTCCCCATCCCACCTTTTGGGTGGCACCAGCAGGGCTGGCTCGAGGTCAAGGCCTGGCTCGGTCCTTCCCTGATGCAATAAATGGATCTACAGCATGGGGGGGTTGATTATCAAAACCAGGAGGAGGTGGGGAAATATGAAGATAGGAACACACAGTCAGTCAGGATGAGATTTGGGCTTGGGAAGCTCAAGCCTCCTTCCCAGTCCCAATTCATATCAAAGGTCTGACCTTTTGCTTGAGGTGCAACACTGAGATTTTTTTAAGAGAAGTACAGTTGGCAAGAGGGATGGAGAGTTGTGCTGAGAACTTGGAGTAAAACATGTTGTTTCCCTTTCAAACTGCAGAGGGAGAAGGCAGGGAAAGGTCTCGAGCAGAGGGAGAGCTGGTGCAGTAAAATATTACCTCCAAACCCAAATATGCCAATAAAAGCCTCCGGACACCTTCAGTCATTGAGGTTTCTCTCTTACTACTCACAGTGTGTTAATGCTTCCCTTGGGTACCAGGGATGCAGACCTGAGAGAGCAGCCTGGAGAGGATTTGGGATGCTGCTGGAGCTTCCCTTGCTGGATTGAGCCATCCCAGTGGCTCAGGCTGCACCACCTCACGCTGCAGAGCTGGGGGAGCGAGGGGAGGTCCCACAACCCAGCTCTGCTTCCCTTGCACCTCAGGTTTTCCTTTCCAAGCTGGTCAGAGAAATGTTTTGAGAAGACACATTAAAGCCGTGGCTGTTTTCCCCAGGGAACGATCAGGCTGATTTTATTTGGCCAGAGCCCGGTCCTGGGGTCAGGCTGTCAGCTTCCATTAGGATTGGGATGTGCGTCACTGCATGGAAAGCGCTTGGCTCTGCTGCTGCTCCTTGGATTGCTTTGGGATGAATCTAATCATTAAGTCACTCCACTTGGCCTAGCTGAAGGTGATAAGGCTGGGGCTGCAGCAGTTCCAGAGGGATCCAAACCCAGTGGCAGCTCCATCATGGCACTGCCGGGTCTCCCTCGTCCCACTGGGATGCCCCCACCCCAGGTTTTGACCCAGGCGGATGGTTTGGGGTGATTAAAGGTAATTAAAGCTCAGCCATGTGTCACTGCTCACATCTCATCCTGCCCGAGGCACCAGGCTGGGCTCCTGCACCCCTCCCTCAGCATCCCAGCAAACAGAGGAGAAAGCTTTCTGTTTTGGGTGTCGTGCCCATGGACCAAGCTCCTTGTGACCCCTCCCATGCCATCCCAGGGGCTGGAACCCGCTGCAGCTGGGAGCCATCCCAGGTAGGGTGCCACAAGGGGGTCCAAGCTGCTGGCTTTCCCCCTGGGAATTTGGGCAGAGGGTCTGCCTGCCTCTCTAACACATCCACATCAGGGATTTTCAACCCCCACCACCATCTATGGAAACAGAGCAGCTCTTCAAATTCCCCTGCCCATCCCCTTGGTGGGCACGTGGAGATGGGCAGAGAGGTCCAGAGCAGCCACAGCTCCCTCCTCCTCTCCAGAGGGCATCCAAGAGGACACCCAGCCCTTCCCCAGCACATGGGAGCATGCTGAGAGCTCTCATCAGAGACCAGGGTGACCCCAGGGATGGGCAAGGGACCACCCCAACACCACCTGGCAAACGTGGGAGCCGTGCCAGAGCTCCACAGCCCTCAGCTGCCCTGGGGGGCTCCAAAGGGAAGAGCACATCCCAGGTAACACTGTGGAGCTGGGAGGATGGCTCTGCATCCCTTCAGAGCTCATGCTGTCCCTGCAGTTCCTCTGGATGCTCAGCTAAAGCTGCTCAAACCAGCTCCAAGCACGCCTGCCTTGCATCCCATCAGCAGCCAGGGCTAAGCAGGGACACCTCCCATCTTCCTTTGCATTTATGATCTCATGAATTTATCAGAGGTAATTAAGCCACCCCTGGTTGAGGCATCCCAGACAAACTGCTGCAGTCCTGCTCTTCCAGAGCAGCTTCTCCAGGATGGGGAGGGCTTGGCACCAGGAGCCCAGGCAGACCCTCTGCCTGGGAATCCAGCACGGCTCAGCCATGGGGAGCGTGGCAGGAACCTGGGCCACATTCCCAGGCCTGCACGGGACCATCTCCACGGTTCCTGCTGGGGAAGAGAGGATGCAAAGTGAATGCAAACAGGTGCTAAGTGTATTCCCCAGGAACTGAGGGAGCTGGAGCAGGAGAGGTCCTGCTGGGAAACACAGAGCTGCGTTTTGAGCTGCTCAGGGGCATCAGTGGCTCCCAAAAATGATCAGATCTCCAGGTCTTTGCTGAACCAGCCTTCTAACTTGTAGCTCAGCTGAACCTGCTCTCCAACAAGCTGGTCGAAGTTTCAGGCCCTGCAGGAGCTTGCCTAGGGCATTTTGGGAAGCCCTGGGAATGGCAAACACGCACCTGAAGCCTTCCAGGTGCTGATAGGCACACACCCCTGTGGCTGCAGCAATCCCAGGGATGCTCCGGGACATATCCCAGCAGAACAGACAAGCAGGGTGGAGCCCCAGGCTCTCCTAGGCTGCTGCGGGGGTTTCCCAGCCCCGGGGCTCTCCCTGGCAGGGGTTAATTCCAGCCCCAACGCAACCTCTGCCTTTGTTTTGGGCACCAGCATCGCATCCCAAACCACACACGGAGCTGCAGCCACAGACAGCAGGAGCAGCCTCCCCGCTCCCTCCCAGACACAAGGGCTGGTGAGGCAGTTCAAAGTTCTCCTCGGTACAAAAACGGGCTCTGAGGGTAATTTGTTGCAGCTTGAAAGCAGCTGAAGTTAATTAGAGAGCAATGAAACATCACCCTCTAATATTACTTCATTCCCCTTGGCTGGGCTGCCATGAGATGCTGCTCTGCTCCAAGATCCGGACCCTGGTGCTTTCTAATCTCCAGATAACATGCCAGTGACATGTGGGAGAGGCAGGTCATGGGATGCACGGCCCACTGGAGCCCAGAAGGGGGGCACTGGGGTGTCTGGGGTGTCCAGTGCATCCCTATCCCCTGTCAGGGGGCACCCAGGCAGCCTCTAGCCTTGTGCTTTGCCCACAGCTCCCATGTGGGATGCAGGCATGAGTAATGCTCACCCCGGGAAGTCCCCTGGCTGCAACCCAGCACTCGGCCAGGTGAGATCTTTACTCACCTTCCTTGAGCAAGGGCTTGAGGCCAAGGGCATTGCAGGTGTCTCCTCCATCCTCTGCAGGCCTGGGGAGGTTTGCTGAGAGGATGGAGAGCGGGAGCCTGGTCGTGCCTGGAGCCTGGGATGGGTCTGTAAGGCAGAGGAGCAGGAGCTGCCCTGCTGGCTGCTCACCCCGGAGAAGCTGCTCGTGCCCCTCCTGCCCCGATGCCATTTGGGTGCTTTGCCCTGCTTGGAAAGGACAGGGAAGAAGGTAAACAGGGAACACCAGAGGGGACACTTGCAAAGAGCACCCGTGCAAGGGACAGAGCTGGCACCAGGATGGCCACAGCCCCCAGGTGACACAGGGCACCCCAAAGCTGGGAGCATGGGAACCTCGGGGTCCTCCTCAGCATCAGCAGCCCAAAGAGAATTAAAAACACAGCTCCGAGAGCCCTTTCCACAGGATCCTTGGCCATCCCAGCCTTCCCTACAGTGCCTGGAGCCCCATCCTCGCTGCCATCACCCCACGGGGTGGCTCCAAGGAACAGGCTGCATTGCCACCTAATGGGACGCGCTGGGAAAGCCGCGAGCATCCTGCTGGAAACCAGGTGCTTCCCGCAGCATCCCTGGCACAGGCAGGGACCGGCCGGGCAGGACGAGAGAGTTGTTTTCCCCCCATTGCCCCCGCGGCTCTGAAAGCATCAGGCTCTGCGAGGAAGGCGATGTGCGGTCCGGCCAAAGGCAGCTCCTTCCCAAAGTGCTGCCTGCACACAGATGGGACACACACAGGGGGAAAAACACATCCACAGGGACTCCAGAAGTGTTGTGGGGTCCGTGGGGTGGCAACCTGCGTGGCTGGGAAGGGGTGGTGGTGCCAGGAAAGCCCAGGACCAGAGGGGGATGCACTGAGCCACACCCCAGAGCTGAGCACAGCCTTTCTTTCACCCCTCTGCTCTCCATCACCACCTGGACAGCAACACAACACCCACCCTTCATGGCCCATCATGGGGAGAGTCCCATCTCTTGACTTAATGCACAAATGCCCTTCCAGAAAGCTCTGCTCACACCCCTGGTCCTGCCTGGGTCATCAGTTTACAGCCCAGACTATGACCAGGAGCAGCACTTGGAGCACCAGGCGAGCCCCTCAGCCCCCTGCAGGCTTCTCTTTGCTCAGAAGGACAAACACCCCACAGACAAACTCGATGGTTTCCCATCCTCACTGAAGGCACAGCCCCTGCCAGCCTGACTTCCAGGACAGCTTCAGCTGGCCACCGAGGACAACAGGAGCCTGGTTTTAACCCCTATCCAAAGACAAAAGGAGAGATTTCATCAAGCTCCTTCCTGCTTCAGCCCTGGGTCTCCTGTAAGCAGAGAAATCAGAAATCAAAATGCACTAAATGGAGTCTCTGTACAAATGGCAAACCCTACCCCAATTTCTGGCACCCCTCACCTCTCATAGGATGAAAATCATCAGCCTTGTCCCCCAAAACACCCAGAGGCCACTTGTGCCAGAGGCATGTGAGCAGTGAGAGGACACCACCAGCTGGAGGGAAGGACCAGGAACCCAGAGAAATCAAACCCATTGCTCTGCCACCACTTTTCGCCCCCAGCTAGGACACACTCTCCTGTTTGGAATGCCAGCAACCCCCCACCCAGCCAGCTCCACCAGCAGCCCTTCCTTGGCCACACACTCCCGTTTCTCCCCCTCACACCTCAGTGTGGACACAGGTGAGGGCTGGGAAGGCTCCCCTGGGGGTGCAGCAGCCCTGTCTGGGATTGTGTCCCCAGGCCATGCTCCCTGATCCAGGAGCAGGTGGAGGAATGAGGTGTGGTGTCTGCCTCTCCCAGAGGGAACCGCAGCACATTCCAGGGCCGGCTGTCTTTGAAGGCGCTCGGCACGGAGCTAATTGAGACAAAGCTTTCTCAGGGTTGAAGCATCATCTGTACCTGTAGCTGTTGGTTGGGAAGGGTGGAGAATGCAGCAGGAGAGGTCCCATCAGATAGCAGGAGCGAGGCTGGGCTCCAGCACCTGCTGAGGAATTACCCAGCACCGGGAGGCACCGCGCTCGGTTTGATCTCGCTGTCATCGTGTGCTTGGCCAAAAAAAAGAGACTTGGGGCTGGGAACGGGAGCAGAACCTGCAAGCTCCATGGCATCCTGCCACCCAGGATGCTCAGGAATAAGAGGTAAGCAGGGCCATGGGAAGCAACACCATCAGATGGACTCAGTGTTGACCAACGTGGATGGGAGCTGCCACTCCCATGCAGCCTGGTCCAGTATCATGGAATCACAGGATGGTTTGAGTGGGGAGGGACCTTTAAAGCTCTTCTAGCCAAACCTGCCCTGACACAGGCAGGGACACCTTCCACCAGCCCAGGTTGCTCCAAGCCCTGTCCAGCGGGGCCTTGGACACTCCCAGGGATGGGGAAACCAGTGCCAGGGCCTGCCCACCCTCAGGATGACACCTCCTCTCATCTCCACAAATGCAATCCAACAAAAAGCCACTCCACAGAGGAGAGTCCATCCTTTTCCTCAATCTTTGGACCTCCAAGACCTCCCTGAATGCAGATGGCTTTTGGGGTTCTCCAGAGATGCTCAGCTCCCACTAATCCTGTGCAGTCACATTTTTGGGGAGTAGCCCATCAACCTCCTCCCTTGCTCTGGTTGCTTCCACTGACTCCTGCACAAATGATTCATTTTGCCCAGTCTTTTGTAAACAGCACTGGAAGCCAGCTGGAATTTGCTGTGCACCCAAATTGCACTTGCTCAGCAAGCTCTTCCACAGAAGGGATTCATTCCAACCTCTGCATGTGATGGGGGCACAGCAGGACTGAAGCAGCACAGATAAAATCCAAACCTCACTGCTGTTGTGTTGCTGCCCCATCCCTGGAAGTGTCCCACGGCCAGGCTGGACAGCACTGGGAACAACCTGGTCTAATGGATGGGTGGGATGAGATGGGCTTTAAGGTCCCTCCCAACTCAAACCATTCTGGGATTCCATGATTAAAACAATCAAAGTTTCACCTCGAAGGAGGAAAGGGAAGAAGAAATTTGATCTCCTAACTGCAGCCCTGGGCCAGATGTCACTGCTGAGGAGCACCAGGTGGGCAGGGACAGGGCAGGAACCAGCTCCTCGAGGTGAAGCTCAGCTATTGGACCATTGGACAGTGGCCACTGGGAAAGCTGCTGGTTCTGCCCACAGAGTTGCCCTTTCCCAGGGAATCTGCCTGGGCAAAGCAGGCACAACCAAGCACAGGACACGACAGGCAAACTTCCCTGTGCATTACCACAGGCAGTGGGAATGTGGGAGAAGGGGCCAGGCTGCAGATGGCATCACACGTGCACCTACACAGAAGCACAGAGAGGACCTGAGCCCTGTTCTCTCTTCCAGTCTAAGCAAGAACTGGAGATGGATTCATCCAACTGGCACAGCACAGCCTCCAAAACCCAAAATCTTTACAGCTGCTTTGCTAAAAGATATTTTTTTGACTTGTTGGAGTGGGAAGGAGGGAAGAGAAAAAAAACAGCTAGCGGTCCTTCCTACAGCAAGGGGGGAGAAAGTGATTTCCTTCACAGATTCGGGATATAAACAGTTTTACTTGTAAAGCAGAGCTAAAACCTGAATAAAATCAAAAAAAAGTATGCCCAAGATGCATTCTGTCATACCACACTGCTTGCCATACAAGCCAACACTGCTTTAAAAGACTGGAATTACAGCCTTTTGCATCCAGAGCTCAGCTCAGCTCCCAGGGTACTGCTGGAGCAGGCAGGGAAGGCTCTGGAATCTGCTCTGCACCCCAGTGAGTCCCACTGGGGTGAACACAACAGCTTCCCCAGTTCTACCCACAGCACAAAACACCTCTCCAGGCTCTGCCAGCAGGCTGAACACACACTGCCAAGTGAATTCCAGCACCTGGAGAGCACGGCAATGCCGAGATGGGGGACACCTGGACAAACAGAGCCCGATGACTCCAAAGGCTTCCTAAGACCACAGCAGGTGTTTTTTTTCATCTCCACACTCCCTGGAAGGGAAGGGAAGCTCACACTGCTCACAGGCTCACCGTGCAGGAGAAGGGAACAGCAGCACAGGCTGGCAGTGCCCAGGGATTAAGGTGCCCACTCCTGGAGGAGACGTGGGAGAAGCCATAAAACATGGAAACCAAAATGCAGCAAGAAGAGCCACATTTCCATCCCACTGCTCCTTCACCTCAGTATCTAAACCAGCCCCCAAGGCTCTCTCTCGTTAAAGGACTCTCTTCATACTGGTTTGGATACAGAAGGGGGATGAGCATGACTTGGCTGCTCAATCCCAAGGCACTGCCCTAAATTCTGGGATGCCTGGCAGCGCTTTCCCTCAGTGATTGAAGCAGTTAGCCCCTTGCTGGAAATGTAAAATTAACTGCAGCCTAAATCTGGACAGCACTGCTTGAACCCGTGCCAAGGTGCCTCATTTCTGTGACTAACTAAGACCAAATGAATCATTTCCTTCAAGAAAACCCCCCAACCTGGACTTTCAGGGACTTGCAAAAATAATAATTACGTTTGTCTTTTATACCCAACAAACATTTTGCTCTACAGTGGAATCAAAAGGGAGAAGCTGAGTACAACCACTGGCAATTATATGGAACATTTTTTTGTACTTTTAAGCACATCCTGCTGTATAAATTGAGACCACTTATTTCCATCTGTCAGTGAGCTTTGCTGGGGTCCAGTAAGTGCCTTTCAGCACATGTTGTTGCTCCTAATGAACCTAATAAACCACCACGCATGACAGAGCAAGAAATTAACTTTACAAGAGCCAGGAGGATACAGGTTTAATTTCTCTTGATTCAGCAGAACAACAGCAATCCTGGATAATAACATGCCACAGTCTTGAGGAAGAGAAAACTCAGCTCTGATGTTAAGCCTGCCCCACATCACTTTGCTATCACACTGACTCTCCAACATCCAAAGCCAGAGCACCCTGAGCTCACCAGGGGGAAAACACACCAGGACCAAGCAGTTTTCTTTCGAGGAGTCAGCTCTCTTCAGCTGGAGATGGAAGATGACTGAGCCAGCATTTTCCTGGTGCTGATGTGGAGCAGGGCACTGAACCTGGCTCCTCTTCACCCAAGCACTGTGGTCCATCATGGCCAGGGCTCCCGAGGGGTTTCATTTCAGCCAGATCCACTTGTCCCCCACGTCAGCGTTGTAGCCCTGGCTGTACTTGCGTCCAGGGAGCTGGAGAAAGCAGAAAGCTCAGTCACAAACACTTGGCAGGCACTCCCCACAGGCAGTTCTGAAGTGCCTCGTGGCATCTGCAGAATGTGAAATACGTTTTGACATCATAATAATAAATAAAACTTAAGGGAAAAATTGGTGCTGAGCTGTGCAGCTGAAGGAGGGACCCACAAAAACCACTATGCCATAAAATATATACAAATTAGGCCAGTAATCTCCACAGCTTATTCCACCTGGATTCTTCCAACTCCTCCCCAGTTTAAGACATGACTCCTCTCACTGTATCATGTAGCAGAGGAACTGAACCAGTCAGTGGAACCTCATTCCAAAATAGGCACACACATTATTAAATACATGAAATACTTCATGCGTGAGATACCGAGTTAATTATGACATTAAATTAAACTATTCAAATGGAATTGCAGATTGAGCCTTCAAGAGCTGAACATAATTTCATTAAGGCAAAAGCACTATGTGCCTGTCTTCATCAGCAAAGCCAGAAACCACTATTTGGTGGGAAAACCCGAAGTTTTTGAACCTTCTACCCCAATTTCAGTGGTCCCTGGGACCCAAACAACAACCCCCGAGTCCCAGGTGTTGCAGTTACTAAAGTAAGCACTGACCACAACCTGAAAGGCCAGATGGTTTCATCCCAGCTCCAAAAGCAGAGGATCCACCTCCAGAACCTCCATTCCTGCCTTCAGGAATGAAACACAGCACTCATCTCTGAGCTCCAGTTCTGGACTCAAGAAGCAAACCACCACAAAACAAGCCAAGTAGCTTTGTGAGAAAGCCTGAAGCAGGCAGAGATGCTGTAATCAAACTCCTCCTTTAAAAATAAGCTATCTGCTGGCAGCCCTTGCAGTAATTAAGCACAGATCATCTGCTCTGTGTCCACACAGGACCCCTGCCTTGCCCTGATGACTTTTCCTTTCCCAAAAAAACCTGTAAGAGGATCCTCTTGCAGAGAGCTGCCCCTGCAGAGACAAGCAAGACCCAGTCTTGATAAAATCTCTACTCAGGCCACAAAACCCCAGCTATTTAATCAAAAATGAAGCCTGTTGTTCTGAGGAAGCGGAGGGCTGTGTTTTCTTTTACTTGAAGGTCAAAAAAGAAGATGTTTTTCCCTAAAAATCAAGCAAAGAGGAGAAACCTCCTTACTGAGCCACTCCCTGCCCTGTCTTGCCACAAGCATTTGTGACCAGTTTTTCTGAGGTTTTTCAAGTAAATGTCTAAATATCAGCAGAAACCACCCAGTCCTGTTGAGAGTTCCCCCCACTGAGCAAAGAGGAGATGGGAGATGAAAATACCTGATTCCTGTCTCTGCCCCCCGAGTTTCCAGCAGGGAGCCAGGGAGGACACCAGGCCTGCTGTGCCCAGCCTGTGACACAAACACAGCTCTCCCTGCTCCTCTCCAGGCAGCACATAATTGGCCCTTTGATACTTGAAGAGATTCCCAGATAACTAGATTATTAAAGCAACAGGAGATCTCTGGGAAAAGACACTTTACAGTTTTGTTTCTGGGTAAATCTGCCCTCTTTTAGAAAGCTGCAATGTCAATCCCAACAGAATGCAAATTCATGGTCCAAAACAAATTCCCCGTGTGCCTTTGCTTAAAGACATGCAAGACATCAAAGCAAATGTTGTAATAAGTATTCATCCATAACTCCATCCTTCACAGGGGGCCTTGGCAAAGGGAGGGGAGTCTGGGAATATGTTACAGCCAATATATGCAGCCAAAATAGCCAAAAAAAAAAAAAGGGAAGATGGCAGAGTAATCAGAGCCAGTATCACCTAGGAAGCAGGATGATGTGAACTGATGCCCTGTCACCTGTTCACACAGGTGAACTCCCAGAAATGGGCGCTTCAAACCCCACATTTTCTGGCTGGGATGGCAGCAAAGCAGCTGCACACCCAGGAACAAGGTAGACCACTGCAAAGAGCAGTGGGTAGGAGCACCAGGGAAGATCTGGGGATGGCAGGCAAGGGGTAAGATGTCCTCCTGGTTGAGCTGGTGCTCCATCCAAACTGCATCCAGCTGAAATTCCCAGGCTTGGCCAGCATGAGGGCAGGGATGGGAAGAGGCAGCCAGCCCTGAGGCTGCTGGGTTTGCAGCCAGACTGCCCAGCCCAGAGAGATGATAGAAAAGAGATAAGAAAAAGCTCTCTGGAAATTGCCAGTAGCTGAGAGAACAGAAAGGGGTTGAACATTCACCAAACCCCCTGGAAGAGTCCAATGCCAGGTTGGACAGAGCTTGGAGCGACCTGGGCTAGAGGGAGGTGTCCCTGCCCATGGGCGAGACAGGCTTTAAGGTCCCTTCCCACCCAACCCATGCCATGATTCTCCAGTAACAGAGACCCCAATCCCAGGAGCTCCCCCACATCCCTGCAGCAGGAGATAAGGCTGAGCTCCCACCAGGTCACTGCCAAGGCCCAGATTTTTCCACTCCATGGGAATTAGGAAGACAGAGAGCTGAGCCTTGGCCTGCTGCGTTACACTGAGCAGAACCCAGAGGTTGGCAGCAAGGATTACTGCAAGGAGGATGTGATAAAATCCACCACACAGAGCATGAAACCCATGAAATGAGCTGTACCCAAAGGCAGGGCCGAGCTCCAAGGCAGCGAGCTGCTCAACTGGAAAGCAGCTTTAGGAAAAGAGAGGAAAACAAGACCCTCTCATCAGTTAAATTAAGAACCTGCCACAGAAGTGTCTGTCAAAACTATAAACATGATGAAAAGCCCCATAAAGTGGTGGAGGCTGTGGAGTAGCAACAAGCAGCTCCAGCCAGCTGTTTGTCATCCGGCTCCTCCGGATAATTCCACCCCAGACATGTGCAGGTAGAGCTCTGGAGAGGTTTAACAACCTGAAAAGGTTGTTTAGAGTCTGTCTTGTTTTCCAGTGTTTCAGGAACAGAGAGAATGGCCGATTTTGCCTTCTATTCCTGTGCTGCTTTGTGCTAATGGCTGGTCTGCAGCTCCAAGAGATCTATAAATAGCCTGTTTTGAGCAGCACTGATCAAAGAGCACTTAAAAGCAGAGTCATTACTCTGCAAGCTCGGGCTCATTCATCAATACCCAAACCTCATCCTTCAGTGGCTGTTTATAACAGCCATAATAATAGCCCCTTCCATCACTGCTGGTAGCAGATGACTGCTTTTTCCAGTCGAAATCCTGACTTCCAGAGGCCTATCAGTGTTGCTGGCACAGAGGGAACCTGGGGAATGGAGCTGCTGGGTTCTAGAAGGGGGGTAACACAACCCCAAACACCATTCCAGGTGGTTTCCAAAGGCCTGGATGTCTGTTCCAGCTTCACTCCTGCCATTCTTTGCTCAAACAAAACCCTTATTGCTGTGAACGTTCACTGCAGCCCAAGAAACAAGAGTACTCAGCAGCTTTACTGAATTGAGGTTAAAACAATTCCAGTCTGCTGGAATTGTTCAATGAATGTTGTCCTGCCCTTCATTCACTCATTGAAAAAGACAGACAATAGAAATCCTCTGGAAAGAGAAGTGTCTATGAGGAGCACCAGTTATCCACTACTGCAGGAAAAAGCCAAGTAACAACATCCAAGTCACACCAGCACAGTTAAACATCTCAAACTGACATTATTTCACAGTTTAAGATCCATGGAGATGTTACCCCTCTATTAAATTATATTTCAATTAATTTTAATTTAATAGGGGTCTACCCTGGGGATCGCACTCATCCATGGCTATGGGATTAAGAGGGGTTTGGGAAAGGGAGGATGTGCTCCCACATAAAGTGTTTTCATTCACAGGGCTCAGGGACAGACTGCCAAGTTGAAATGGATTATTTTAATGCCAGTGGGATTTGATTGTCTTTTTGATTTACACAGATACCCAGTGCCTGGGACAGCAGGGTCCATCACCTAAAAGAAAACAGACACAATCACCCAGACCAAGATTTGAGACAGTTCCCCAAGGTCTCTCAGGTTCTTTCCCCCTCCCCATAACTGGGATAGACATCCCTACTAACTGCCCAGGCCACTTTTTACAGGACTATTCCCACCTTTTTCCAGGTGCCCTTCAGGAACAACTCTGTCATTCCCATGTTTTAGTTATTCCTCAGGTTCTTCTGGTCTTACTGACACCTAGCCAGGCAACATCTTGTTACTTTAGAAAGGACTAAAAATATTCTAGCAGAGATAAAACAGAAGACACCTCTTAAATTAAGCCTTTCCTAATTTATTGTGTGTCTGTTCTCATTCCTTCCTGGATTCAAGAACAGACCGGGCCGGGCATTACAGCTGTCAAACACCTCCTTTAAAATAAGAATTAGGAAAGGAGCTCTCGATCCTAAAAAAACCCCAAACCTTCACCAAGCCAAGAAAAAATGGCAGGAGAGAGAAAGCAGAAGACAGCAGCTATGGCAACGATCACAAACACGGAGAACAAAGATAACCTGAGCTCCCTGCTCCTGCAAAGGCAAGAGTTGATCCTGTTGCTGATCCAGACTCCAGCTTTCTGAAAGCTCAAGTGTTTCTTCTGTAGCTCTTTTGGGAGGTTTGTGTGAAAGCAGGAGGCTGCACTCTCAGAGGGATTGGGAGAGTTAAAGGACTTCCTAACACCCCTCTTGCCAGCAGCCCCTTCAGCCACAGCTGCCAAAAACACTCAGGGCTGCACCTCACAGGCCACTTGGGCCCCCTCAAACCTGAAGAAAATCATCCCTCAATGTCTGGGCTAGTTATGGCCTTCACATTACAAAGACAAGCTCTTGCACTCTTATTTTTGGCCTGTGGGACAGAGCTGACTCGTGGCAGGTTCACCTTCCCATCACTCAAAAGCTACTTCCCTGCAACCACCTAAATAACTGGAGGCACGGCAGACGCTGCACACAAAGATTTCCCCTCCTAAAGCTGCATCCTTAGGAAAATGAGGAATAAAAAGCCTGGGGAAAGAGGGTGGCACTCTCCTCCCCTCTGACCTGTTGCCTCTTCTCCACTTGCTGCCATGCAAGACTTGCAGAGCACTGCCAGCCTCACATTCCCAGCCCTGGAGCAGAGGGGAGGAGGATGAGGAGCAGGATCCAAAGATGAAGCTTGGCAGGGCAGCTGAGCTGGTGCAGCTGCTGTGGAAGGAGCCAGAAGGCACCTCACAGCAGCAGCCAGGTCTGTGATCAGCTCAAGCTCTCCTCACCCCGTGGGCAGCATCTCTGTATCCCAAGAGCAATCTTCCACTAGGGATAAAGGTGAGAGCCTTCTCTTACCTTTCCATGGCACAGGACACAGGGAATGGCTTCCCACTGCCAGAGGGCAGGGTTAGATGGGTTATTAGGAAGGAATTCTTCCCTGGGAGGGTGGGCAGGCCCTGGCACAGGTTGCCCAGAGAAGCTGTGGCTGCCCCTGGAT
>JAWWEE010000002.1:5378171-5392688 GCA_035221455.1 Xenops minutus
TGAAGGCCGTGGGTCTTCCTCGCTGTGACCTTTTCAACTTGGCTCAAAAAGTAACTTAAACCGGTTTTGTTGGCAACCTGAACTGGTCTAATTAGCAAACTTCTACAATTATCTTATTCTCTTGACACATTTCCTGATTTCTCTTAGTTTTAGAAGCTTCAAGGCCAGTTACCGATAGCAACCATAACATACTCCCTGTAGCTAATCATTGTGACTTCAACCATGCAGTCTCTCTTTGCTACTTCACCAAAAGCCTCTACAATTATTTATTAACCCTTTCAGTGTTAGTTCCCTACTGGTATATCAGTTCCCTCTCAGTGTTAGTTCCTTATTGGTATCTTATATCAGTTCCCTCTCAGTGTTAGTTCCTTATTGGTATATCAGTTCCCTCTCAGTGTTAGTTCCTTATTGATATCTTATATCAGTTATTGATACCTCATATCATGGGAGGTCTCCCCAGCTCCTTTCCCACCCCTGCTGCTGGTGTGCCCAGGTTCCTCCCCATGCTGTGCTGCAGGGCAGCTGGCACAGGTCTCGCCAGGTAATCTCCCTGCAATCAGCATTCAATTAGCTTTTTTATTCTTCTCCTCGTGTTCTGTTGTTACCATGGGCCAGAGCTGCAGGGATCTGGGCCAGAAGTAACTGATGCAGCCAAAGGAGTCAGGTTGAAATCTGTCCCTGGGTAAGATCCAGCAGGATTGTGTGGGATGAACGTTTGCATTAAGCAGGTTGGAGAGGTTGGCGTGGACCTCAGGGATGGCAGAGCTCTCCTGGGAGTTTCTGTGCTCCTTGGAAAATGCTGGGTGACTTCTTCTCATGGGTTTATAATCTGTGGGTTTGGCTTTTGTGTGTTTTGCTTGGATGGCATGAGCTTGTTCGGCTTGGCACGATGCCTTTGTGAAACAGCTGGGGCAAAGGTTGGTGCTAATTTGACAGGGTTTGGGATCAGATCCAAGAGGAAAACAGTTGTGCATGGCTTGGTGCTGCTGGAGGAGCTGGGAGCTCCTGGTTTTGTGGTGCCAGGCACCTCTGGAGCCTGTTCAGAGGGAAATGCTTGCCATGGGTGAGGCCTGTCACCTCTCACCAGTGTGACCCAGTCCGTGAGAGCAAAACCAGCTCTGGTGTTGTTTCCAATAACCCTTTTATTTTTCCAGTGCCAAATCCACGCTAGAGGCAAGGGATGTGTTTCAGCCTCCACGGCTGCCTTGCTGTGTTTGTCTTTGTGAGTGTCACAAACAAAAAGTGCAGAGATTGAGTTGCTTTGCTTCTTTTTCCTTCTTTCTGGGACCTTCCTGCATTGCAGGGCTTAGACACCCCCTTGCAGAGGCAAGAAAGCCAACCCAAGGGGGGATGAAACCCTTACTGATCCTGCCTGGCACCTTCCCTGGCTCAATGAAAGCCTTTCAATCTTTGGGGTTCACACCAGCAGAGAGGGCTCTGACTGGTGCTGGGGTTCAGGACAGAGCTGGATTTTCCCCTCCTGTCTCCAAAGTTACACACAGAGAGCCTCTATCCAAGCACTTTGGAAAGAGAAATTGTCACCACATTCCTTCAGCAAATGCCTGGAACTTACCTGGTAACTGCAGATGACTTTTCTCCTGGTCTTTTCGTTGAATTACAGAACCATTAAGGTTGGAAAAGACTTCTGTGATCATCCAGTCCAACCATTAACCCAGCACTGCACCATGTCCCCAGGCACCACATCCTCATGGTAATTCCCATGAATTCTCAAGGATGCACAGGAAGAGATGGGAAAAACTGGGCACAAAGAGCCAAAGTGCCTCATCCTTCCACCTGCAGTTACTTCTATTGCTGGGGGTACATTATAGCTTGGATACATGTGGGACCTGTTTCCTGCTGGATACTGCTGGTGGGCACTGGGAAAGAGCTGGAGACCACATGTTCTCAGGATGTGCATCCTCCCAAAACACTCTCTGCCCTTTTGGAGCTTTGTTTTGGAAGAACTTGTTTCTTCTTGAAATCCCCTGCCAGGCTGCCTCATGTCAATGCTTTAGAGAGGAGTCAGCCCTTCAAAGGGAATCAGATGTAAAAGAAGAATCGATGTGTCATTTTGAAACTATTCCACCCCATGAGGTGTAAATTGAAGCCATCCCCACGGTCCAGATGGGCTGGGGATGTGTTTCCATGGGGATCACATGGCAGTCATGTGAGGAGGCTTTTGGCTTGGTGACTCCTCATCCTTCCCAGAGCTCTCAGAGCCCCTGGCTTGTCTGATCCATCTCCGAGGGCACAGGATGGGAAGATGTGACTGATGGTGAAGGTGTAGAGATGCTGCTTGAGCAAGTTTTGGGGGGACTGAAGTATCCCAGCTCTGTCAGCCACGATGACAGAGGCTAGTTCTGCTCCGTGGGCTCAGAGCATCCTCTCCACTGCTATTTGTGCCACCTTGGGCAAGACCTTCAGTGATTACCTTGGCCCTTCTTGTCTCCATGGCCTGCCTGCTGACAGCCTGCATGGGCAGGTGCTTGTGGCCCCTCAGGCTCACCTGTAGATACATCCCAGGGGTGTTTTGACCCCAAACTGGTTTTCAATACAAACGTGCTGATCCACCAGGGGGAATGCCTGTGCATATTGATGGGTTTTGATGCCAAGCAAAATGTCTCACATCAGCAGTTTCACGTGAAACTTGTTTGGGTCCTGAATTATTTTGGCTCTGAACCTGGTGTTACCGGGGAACAAACCTCTGGAACCTTTCCGTGGTGAAGTGAGAGTTTCTGCCCTGGAGAAAATTAAATATATGGTCAGATTCTGGGTGGTTTGAGGTTCTTCCTCGTCTCCTACTGCTCCCTCCCCCAAATTCAGAGGACCTTTTCCTTTGGATCTGCTCAGGCAGTGATCTCTGCTGGGGTGTGGATCCCCTGGAATATGTGAGCTCTGTCCCACCTCGGGGTGCTGTGGGAGCTCGTGATGGTGGCAGAGGTGGGTGCTTCCTACATGGGGGCTGCTCTGAGCTCTGCCTGTGGGGTCTGTGTGCTGAGCTGGCACAAAAACATGCCTTGAATTGCCCTGAGTTCAGACTGAGCTGCCTCAGTGCCAGCCAGCAGGTGAGGTGCCAGGGTGGGGATGTCCCTGGGAGCTGCTGTCCTCGTTCCTGTTCCCTGAACAACCAGTTCTCTGTGCATCCCGTGATGCTCAAGGTCCTGTGAGCAGGTCAGGAGGAGGTTTTGTGTTGGTTGCACCCAAGGGTGTTGCCTTGAAGGCATCTAGGGGTGAAGCATGAGGCAGCACGTGAATCAGCCTGGGGAGGTCATGGCAATGAGTCCTGGCAGCTGAGAGCTGCTCAGGTGTCCTGGGAGTGCCATGGACACCAACCCTCTGATCTGCTTCTCAGCAGCCAAAGGTGGAGGGGAGAAAAAAAAAATTATGAGCGATTTGGTGGCCTCTTGGGTGGTTTGGGAAGGTTTGTCCCTGTCCTTCTTCAGCCCTGAAGGGCAGGAGAGCAGAGAGAGCACCCCAGTGGGGTGGCTTGAAGCCAACTCCAGCTCTACCAGGCTCTAGCCTGACATTTATTGCTGAATTGGATGTTGTTTCCCAGCCTGGCTATCCCAGGAGCACTTACCTCGCCTCCATCCTTTCATCTCTGCCTCAGACCTTGGCAGAAGTGAGGTTTCCCAGAACTGGGATCAAGCAGGGGAAACAACCTCTGGGAGGAAGCCTTGGGCAAGCTGGGCATGTCTCTGTCAGCGGGCTCTGTGCCAGTTCCCACTGGTGTCACCTCCCTCCGAGCTGTGTCCGTGGGCATCGGGGGGCACGGTGTGGCTGCAGAGCAGCCCTGGCATGGGCAGGAGGAGGGACAGGCTCTTGGCTTGCCCCTGCCACGCTGATTTCTTGCCTTCTGTCTTGCAGCCACGGCTCCAAGGGCTGGCAGCTGCGTGCTGGATCAGCCCAGAGCCCCGGGAGGGAATGGAGGCACGGACCCGCAGGTCGGCAGGGAGCTGTTTCCAGAGGGGGAACTGCTGCTCCAGGTATTGCGCTGGAATTTGGGCATTTTGGGGTCTTGCCAGCAGCTCTGGAGTGTGTGGGCCCATCTGTGGAGCAAGGGGAGACCCTGCCTTGCCCAGAGCTGCTTCACTGTGATTTCTGCAGGCAATGAGCACCCTGGGATGGGGATCAGTGGCTGGGATAGATCCCCATCCCACCATTCCCTCTCATTCCCACTGCCATTTTCTGCCCCCCTGGTTACACTACAGCCCATGGACTCAAGTTCCATCCCACGCTAGAGTTCAGGGATATCAGGTGGTGGTGTAGGGGTTGATCCCTGTTAGTCTATGGGGTGGTGTGTTCCTTATGATCCAACACATGCTGAGAGGAGAATGGTGACAGCTGCGGGATAAAACATCCCCCAGGAACTCTGTGCCCCACCTGGGGCATTGGCTGAGCTCTGCAGGGATATGTTCCCTGCCTGCCTGGGCTGGGAAAAGCCCAGCTCCAGTTTGTTGGTTGTGGGGGAGAAAAGAAGGGAAGGTGGATCTTGAGAAGAGTGGTGGACAAAGTCAGCGGGCAGTGGGAGCTTTGCTTTGGAGCAGGGCCATGAGTGTCTAATGGAAGAGCTGTGAGTGAACTTCAGAGCAGGAGGAGCTGGTGAATCAGCTGCCCAGAATGCTGTTGGTTTGGGCTGCCATTAATAAATGTGAGCTGGAAGGAACTGGGATGGAAAGGTCACATGGAAGGGCTGGTTGCTGAATAAACATCTGGGCATGTCAGCTTAGGAACATGCAGCTCCTTTGGGTGCAGGGCAGGTCTATACAGAAGCTTCAGTTGTTCTGTGTTCCTGGCATTGCATGTGCCTGTGCTTCCACAGAATGCCAGAACAGACTGGGCTGGAAGGAACCTCAGAGCCCACACTTAATTCCAAAGCCCTGCCATGGGCAAGGACACCTTCCACTAGCCCAGGTTGCTCCTGGCCCCATCCAACTTCCAGGGATCCAGGGGCAGCCACAGCTTCTCTGGGCACCCTGTGCCAGAGCCTGCCCACTCTCCCAGGGAAGGATTCCTTCCCAATATCCCACCCAACCCTGCCCTCTGGCAGTGGGAAGCCATTCCCCCTTGTCCTGTCCATTAATACCCTTTACAAAGTGCCTCTCCAGCTCTCTTGGAGACTTTTAGGGCCTTCATTCCTCTTCTCCCACCTCTCCAAACACCAGCAGAGGGATGCTTGGCTCCCTGAAGTCTGACCCTTCACCCCACAGCAGAAGGGGCAGGCAGGCACGAGCAGACCCCCAGCACGACCCCCTGTGTGGGATTTTGGCAAGGCAGTGCCTCCTGGGAGCTCAGTGAGCCTTGGACCACATGAGGTGTCCCACGTGGTCCCAGCTGTCTGCAAGTGTGACAGTCACAGAGGAACAGCTGGAATAACAGGACAGCCAGGAGGGAGCTCATGGTTGCCCCAGTCCCAGGATGGAGCTGCTCCCGAGCCCTCTCCAGGGGTTTGGAGTTGAGTTGGACCATCTGATGGCAATTTGTTGAGCCACCAGAGGATTGGCAGCCTCGGGTGGCTGAAGGCATCTGGAGAGCTTAGGAGGTGTGAATGTGACAGAAATCCCTCAGGAAGCTGCCTGGTGGCTTCCCCCCCCCCCACCAAAGAGCATTTTAATCAGATACTGTAATTTGCAGAAAACTCTGACCCCTCGAGGGGCTGCAGCACACAAAGGAAAGGGGTGTCCATTTAGGGTGTTCTTTTCCTAATTTCTCTCCATCTATTCAGTAATAAATTAAATATACTACATCCAGACAAGAGCAGGGGGCAAGAGTTACTGTCTAGTGCAGTGCTTTGCTTTTGGAGCAAATCAGCCTGAAATGGGCACCAGCTACGTCTGGATCTTCATCTTGCCTCGTTTTCTGGGTGTTCACTGGGTGTGTGAGCTCCCCTCCCTTTCCACCAGCTGTGATCTCCTAGAGTTTTGGGATAGTTTCCCTAATTTGTAGGGAAACTTCTCAGGTTGCCCAGAGGAGCTATGGCTGTCCCATCCCTGGGAGTGTCCAAGGCCAGGTTGGAGCAACCTGGGATAGTGGAAAGTGTCCCTGCCCATGGCAGGAATGAGATGACCTTTAAGGCCCCTTCCAACCCAAACCACTCTGGGGTTCTTTGATGCAATGTCAGGGCCTTCACAGCTCTGGGATTCCAGATTTTCTCACCTTTTTTTCTTTCAAGGTGGGTGTTGGTTTTAGCTGCATCACCATCTTTGAATGATGTTGGTGACTGGGCTTGGTCTTTCATCAAGTACACTGTGATGAGTTGTTCAGGTACCCTCGGGGCTGAGAGCATCAGTGTGGGGGACAGAGATGCCCTTGGGTGCCAAGGACTGAAAAGCAGGCTTTGGGTGGGGGGGAGGTGATATGAGACAGTGTGGGGAGAATATATAGAAAAATAAGGTTGTATAACCTCTAACTGTAAAACTCAGGATGAGGAGCAAGGGCTGAAGTGTCTTTCGATGCCATGCTTAAAATGAACAAGTGGATAAATAGGTCAGGTCAAGGAGTGACTGTAGTTTGGTTGTTATCTTTAAAGCTTCTTTAGCTTGAACTGGCTCCAGGCTTGTCCTGGGGGACGAGGAAGGTCCCTTCCTGGGCTGAAAGGAGAAAGTAACTCTGGGCTCACCTTCTGCTTTCAGGCACTCAATGGGTTTGTCATCGCTGTGACAGGGGATGGCTACATCTTCTACATCTCCCCTACAGTGCAGGACTACCTGGGCTTCCACCAGGTGGGTACCGTGTTCTCCTGGCATCCAGATAGATGCACTGCTGGTCTGGGAAGGAGGGGCTGATGGCCATGGTTGTTTCTTCCCCCTTCCCAGCTCCCTTGGGTGGCTTGTGAGGTACATTCCCAAGGGAGTCGTGTTCTTTGGGGGCTGTGAAAGCCAACGAGTGTGTCTGTGGCTTTAGTGGGGACAGATGCCAGCTGAGCCCTGGCAGCTCTGTGTCCTCTTGCCTTGGTGTGCGAGAGGGGTGTGAGATATTCCTTGTATCATCCTGCTGGGCACACATGCCCTCACTGAGAGGGCTGAGGGAAGCTCACCAACAAGCAGTGCCAGTTCCCTAAAGTACCCTGAGTTACGTGGCATGCCAAGGAAAAGCAGGTCTCTGCCCACATCCCCCCTCCTGCCTCTGATTCCCCCCACCTCCAGCTCCTTTGGCCAAAGGACTGAGGCAGAGGGGGGTTGTGAGGCTGCTGAACCCCTTTCATTGCAGGGATTCCTGGAGCACCTGTGGAGACTGATGTTGTTTGCTTCTTTTTTCCTGTCTTTGTGCCCATTCCAAGCTCCCTGGGATGCCCCAAGTCGAAACTGCTGTCAGGCAGGGAGTGAACTTCTCAAAGCATGTCTGGTTAAGCAGGAAACTCTGATCCAGCATGTTGCTGAGGGCAGGGACATGGCAGTCCAGCCTGTGCTGTCCATGGGCTCGGCAGGACCTCTGGGATACAGATTCCCATGGGTTTCAAGGAAACAAAACCTCCCAAACCCTTTTCTAAAGCAGCAAACTCCCCTGCGTAAATTGGGGGGGGGAAATGATTTGGTTTGTTCAAGTTGAAATTATTTTTTATATTGATCCCATGGAATAAATTTGCAGAGAACCAGGGGTGGCAGTGCAGGAGAGAGCTTGTGTGCTGTTGCAGGCCAGCATTTTGTATCCCACAAGCAAATTCCCCCTCGGACACCCTGCAGCCCTGCCTGGTGCTGAGCCTGAATTTGGTCCTGAGAAGACACTGGAGTTAAGATGTGTTTACCCCTCAGATGGGGAGAGAAGCTTCCCAAAGAGCAAGGGAAGGAGCTGGAGTTTCAGCTTTTCCCATTAAGGATTGAGGGCCAGAGGCAGGGTGAAACATCCGAGGAAGGGCTGGATAACACTGGATGTCGTGGGGAAGAGGCTGGAAATCTGAGCTTGGCTCTGGCCAGGGAGTACCAGGGAAGCAGGGAGGGTTCCCTGGGCATCACCATTTCTGCTGCTTCTGGAAACCTCTGAGCCATTCCCAAAGTTTCCCCAGGCAGACTCTGCTGCCTTTCCCTGCTTCCTGAGCCATCCTTAAAAGCACAGCCCATCCTGCCCCTTGGCACACAGAGCTGGTGGCGTTCTCTGTTCTCCCACTCCAGCACCCGGCACAGAACACCCTCCTGCAGGCACCCACCTCTGCCGGGCTGCTGCTGCTGCTATTCTCTCGAGCTGATTCCGGGATGCTGATGCTATTCCCTCGTGTCATTCCAGTCGGATCTCATCTACCAGAGCGTGTATGAGCTGATCCATGCGGATGACAGGGCTGCTTTCCGCTTCCAGCTGCACGGGGCTGCCAGTGGTGAGTGCTGGGTGACCCTGGGGGGAACATACCTGGGACCCCGAGGGCTGCAGCACAGCTTTCCCTCTGCTTTTCCAGCTCTTCCCACTGGCCAGCCACTGCTGGCTGGGTGTGGAGCCAGCCCCCAGCATGTCCATCCCAAGGAGAGGTCCTTCGTGGAGAGGAGCTTCACCTGCCGCTTCCGCTGCTTGCTGGATAACTCCTCGGGATTCCTGGTAAGGCAGCCCCACGCTGGGACACCCGTGTCCCCTCAGTGTCCCACAGGGATGGGAGTGCAGCCAGTTCACGCCACCCTCTTCATCTCACGTGTTCCAATCCCCTCCTAAGGCCCTGAATTTCCACGGGCGCCTCAAGTTCCTCGTGGGGCAGCAGAAGTCAGGGTCGGACAAGTCCCCAGTCGCTCTCTTTGCCATTGCAACACTCCTCCAGCCTCTCTCCATCCTGGAGCTCCGCACCAAGACACTCATCTTCCAGACAAAGCACAAGCTGGACTTCACCCCCATGGCCTGTGATTCCCGGTAGGCATCTCTCACCTTCCCCCTGGCACAATCCCCCATGCTGGACAGAGAACTAGACGCTGTGGGAATAGGGAATGTCTGACCCAGCTCCCATGGCAAGGTGCCTGATGCTTCTGGTTAACTGGTTCACTGGGCACCAGCACTTCTTGTCTGCTGTGACTTAGCCCAGTACGGGGAGGTTTTGTGGAAGAGGGGATGCAGCTCAGCCCAGGACGGAGTGGGAAGCTTTGGCAGGGGATCACATCTGGCCAGGGGAGCGCAACTGTGGAGGGCCTATCCCTGGCATCACAGGGTTTCTGTGCTGTTTCCAGGGGGAAGGTGGTCCTGGGATACACGGAGACCGAGCTGTGCAGAAGGGGCTCTGGCTACCAGTTCGTGCACGCGGCTGACATGATGCACTGCGCCGAGAACCACGTCAGGAGTGAGTGTGAGGGCTGTGTTTGTGGGCAGCTCTGAGGCATGTGTGGTGTGGCTCTGGCCGTGCCCCATTGCTCCTCAGAGCTGTGTGTCCCAGGGCTGGAGGAGCCCTGGCTGAGCCCTGCTGGGGGGGCTGGCACAGAGGCAGCATCCTGCATCCCTTGCTCCCCTAGCGCGGGTACCACGTGCTCCTCAGCCTCGGGAGCCCGGGTCACTTGTCTGCCTCTGTGTCTGTGCCACCTCTCTTCTGTCCCCTGTCCCAGTGATGAAAACGGGGGAGAGCGGGCTGACCGTGTTCCGGCTGCTGACCAAGCGGGGTGGCTGGGTGTGGGTTCAGGCCAATGCACGCCTCGTGTACAAGGGGGGCAGGCCCGACTGCATCATCGCCCGGCAGAGAGCCCTGTCGTGAGTATCCCGGGGTCCCTGCCCCTTCTCCCTGCCCCTGCTCCCTGCTCCCTGCCCCTACTCCCTGCCCCATCTCCCTGCCCCTGCTCCCTGCTCCCTGCCCCTGCTCCCTTCTCCCTGCCCTGTCTTCCTGCTCCCTGCTCCTGCTCCTGCTCCCCGCTCCTGCTCCCTGCTCCTGCTCCTACTCCCTGCTCACCGTTCCCTACTCCCTTCTCCCTGCTCCCCGTTCCCTACTCCCTTCTCCCTGCTCCTGCTCCCTACTCCCTTCTCCCTGCTCCTGCTCCTACTCCCTTCTCCCTGCTCCCTTCTCCCTACCCCTGCTCCCTTCTCCCTGCCCCTGCTCCCTGCTCCCTGCTCCCTGCTCCTGCTCATGCTCCTGCTCCTTGCTCCCTGCTCCATCTCCCTGCTCCCTGCTCCCGTGGGGCTGCTCGAGGAGAGTGGAGGTGAGGTTATCTGGCACTTGGTGTTGCATGCTGTCCTGTAGTGTGAGTGAGATGGCTCTGAGAAGGTGAGTGTGGATATGCTGCTCCTGCCTGGGGTGAGCCCCGGACACACAGCCCTTTCCTGAGCTATGCAGAGCCCCACGTGAGCCTCCCAGAGCCCCATCCTCCACCAGCCCCATCCAGCACCCTTCTCCTCTAGAAAAGCCAGGCAGGGCTGTGAGCTCCCTTCTTGCTGTTGGTAGGGTGCTTTCACCTGGCCTAGAGGAGGTGCTCATGCTGTTTCCATCTCTTTTCCCCCGAAGGAATGAAGAAGGGGAGGAACATCTACGGAAAAGAAACCTGCAGCTGCCTTTTAGCTTTGCCACAGGGGAAGCTGTCTTGTACGGGAATGACCTTCCCGGGTTCCCAGACTCCTTCCAAGCCAAGGAGGAGTTGCAGACACAAGGCAACTCCCACTCCAAGCAGCACTTGGTAGACCCCAACTCTCTCCTTGGGGCCATGATGAAGCAGGATGTGTCCATATACAACTCCCACACTGGTAACGCGCCTCAGTTCTCCTTGCCGGATTTCAGCTCCGAGCCCGAGGGACTGGGCGGGGGTGAGGACACTGGTGGTGCCAAGGGGGACAGCGACTCCCTCCTGGTGGTGATCGAAACCCTCTTTGAGAGGAGCGAGGTGGATGGAGACACCTGCCAGAGCCTCGGCATGGGCCACGCAGAGCTGCAGCAGTGGGAGGAGGCTCTGCTCAGCCTGGGGACAGGGGAGGTGTCCCCAGCCCAGGGTGGGGACCAGAGGCCAGGCACCAAGGTGACATCCTGCGTGGAGCAGATGCTCCTCAGGGACGATGCTGGGAAGAGCACGGACTTCCCCCACTGCGGTGAGGAAAGCAGCGTTGTGGCTCATTTCCAGCCCTGCTGGGCAGCTAGCCCAGCGTTTCCAGCCCTGCCACAGCCCCAGGTGCTGAGGGCACAGGGAGCCCAAGGTGCTGTGGTCTCTGCAGTCTCTGCTAGCTCTGAGGTGGGCTCTGCTCAGCCAGACCAGCACGTCCCGTTTAACCCAGCGGGAGGGACCGTGCTGGGTGTCCCAGTGTCCAGCAGCAAATCCTCTGGAGCTCTTCAGAGGGCAGCCCAAGTGCTTCAGGCAGAAGTTCCCTGCTCTGCCCCTGTAGACAGCCCTGTTGCTGCTGCTCAGAGCCAGCCGGGGTGCCAGCTGCTGGGCTCCAGCTGCCCACCTCCAGTGCACCCAGACACACTGCTGGCTCCGTGGCACCACGTCCCACTCCAGGCAAACCCGGCTTTGGCTCAGAGCACTCCTCCTGGAGGCTGCCCATCAGAGGCTTGGATGGCCAGAGCTCCAAAACAGCTGGAAGCACCAGGAACACGCGTGGAGCCCCAAAATCTGCTGGCTGGCAGCTCTGAGAGCCCCCCAGGGGCCGGGCTGTGGCTACCACCCCCCTCCCAAGCTGCTCCTTGCTCTGCCCAGGGCTTGCAGGAGCCCTTGTTCCCAGGGGATGGGAACCTGCGTGAGGAGGAGGCTGCTCTGCCTGCACGAGCATCAGCACCCCTGGGAGCCAGGCAGCTGCCAAGGGGTGGTGGCTTCCCCAAACAGCCCCTGACAGCCCACCTGGAGCCCAGCTTTTCCTGGGAAGGGGAGCAGGCCAAGTGGTTCTCGCAGCACCAGCTGTGGCTGCCCCAGGCTGTGGCAGGGCCAGTGCAGTACAGCGTGCTCCCCCTGGGGTCCAGCACGGCTCCCAGCACCCAGAGGATGGGCTGTGTTGTGCTGCCGGAGTGCCAGTATGGAAATAGCCCCTTCAGGCACAAGAGCAACCTCCTTAGGGATGCCTCTAAAGTATCCCCCCTCCAGCAGCTGGGTGCTTTGCCTTGCCCCAGCGAGAGCCAGCCTGGAGCCCCCCGTTCCTCTCCAGGCTCAGTCTGGAGGTGCTCAGCAGCTCTGCCCATGAAGGTGGGTGCAGGGGCAGCCCCATCCTCGCAGCAGGGCCCTGGCTGCCCAGCGGGGCCCCTCGTGGGTGGGCAGCCCCTCTGTGCCTGTGGCATCCAGCCCAAGGTGAGGTGCGAGGGCTGCAGGACCTGAGGGGAGCTGCCAGGGCTGCAGGCACCCCGTCCCTTGTGGGCAGCCTCTTTTGAAACATCCCTGCAAGCCCAGAGCCGTGCTTTGGAAAGCCACCAACAGCAGCAGGCTCTTCTCACATCTGGAAGTGGTGCTCTGTGCTTGCTGGACACTCAGCGTTTTGTCTTCCAGTGCTGTCAGGCAGTCTGAGATGCAGTGGTGGGGACTTTTCTCCACGAGAAGTCCTTGAGGGAGATGCAGCCACACCAGTGTGGAGGTCTGTGGGCTCTGGGGGTCCGAGGAAGGACACTGTGCTCGCTGGCCTGTGTGTTTGGGGCAGCCTTTTGCAGGTGCCTCGCAGGCAGATGGCTCCGAATTGCTGTTTCTTGATGTAACGTGGTCTCCTCAGCACCTGGGTGTGTGGACCACCCTTGCCACGTTGCTGTCCAGTCCCCTGCATCTTCTCCACCTGCCTGAGCCCCTCTGCTCCCTCCCTCCTGCTGCGCTCTCCATCTCCTCCAGAGCCCCTGGTGACCCAATTAATTTAGAAATGGGATGTTACCAAGCACTTGGAGAAGCTCAGCAGCATTGGAGGGTCTCAGTGGGAGGTGGGGGTGGTGAGGGCAGAGGCTTCTTAGAGGTTTGGGCACTCCAGCATCCTTCCTGGGGAATGTGAGAGAGGTGGGTACCAGGCTGTTGTGACCTCTGTGGGATGCAGAGGCTGCTCCTGGGTTTGTCACTGGCTTGTCCTTGCCTTTCTCTCCCGTGCTTTGCAGTGCCATTGGACAGGGCAATGGTGGGGTTTCCTCCTGTGGCTTTGCCAAAGCAGTGAGAGAGAAGGGCAGGGAGGGGTGCAGTGACCTCTGGCTGCTCTGCAGAGCCACTCTGTGCCCCTCAAACCATGTCCTGGAGCCCACCACACCCACTTCATTGAATTCCTTTTATTTTCTGTGGGTTTAACCTAAGGTATGAATTAATCTTTTTTATTCTCCCCACCACGGGGCAAATTCTCCGAGATCCATCAGGGAAACCCCCAGAAGAAGCAATGATGGGGGTGGGTGTGTTCAGTTTGAGAGCACACTGGAGTGCAGCGTTGTGTCAGAGAGATCAGAGTGCCTAGGGACCTTCACATCTTCCTTCCATGCAGCCATCGCCCTGAGCATCACATCTGCCTCTCACACCAGCAGCAAGCATTTACCAAGCAATTTAAATCAGGTAATTAGTGCAGGGCCAGCAGCAAGGCAACGTGTCGTGGGGTGGAGTGGCGTGGTCCCCCTTGATCTCCTCCTTTGTGTCGTGCTTTGCCTCGCTGTGTCGGGGCTGATGGGGCTCGGGAAAGGTCAAGCTCCTGCCCGTATGTTGGGGGGCACAGCGATGCTGAAATGCGCCAGACCGCTCCAAAATGACAGGGCAAGGAGTCGGCTCGCCACGACCCGGACCCAAAAGGCAGCAGGATGGACTCTGCTCACCACCCTCTTGTCCTGGCACCGGTGATTTGTGGAACGGTGCCCGGGGTGCCAAGGGCTCCCGGTTCTGGAGGATGTTCCCCTGGGGCTGTGCTGCCCGGGGCCGTGACAGATCCCCCCTGTGACTGGTGACTGGTGCTCTGTGACTGGTGTCCGATCTCTCTATACCCTGTGGCTGTGC
This sequence comes from Xenops minutus, assembly GCA_035221455.1. NCBI lineage: Eukaryota > Metazoa > Chordata > Aves > Passeriformes > Furnariidae > Xenops > Xenops minutus. The sequence continues at coordinate 5,391,977 of JAWWEE010000002.1, forward strand.
ACACAAAGTCTGTTTTGGTGGCAGCGTCTCGTTTTCCGCTCTGTGATTTCTTTGTGCTGCTGTTGGCAGCCGGGTGATGCTGAGGAGAAAAGAGACGTCCTGAGACTCGCCCCCTCCCCGTGTTGTTTGTGTATTAAAAGGAGATTTGCTTTGTACGGTGGTGATGTTTGTTTTGACCTGCGACAGCGTCTCTCCGTTTTCTCCTTGACTGACCAAGCCTGGCGGCGGTGCTGGCTGTGTGACACACTGCAGTGGTGTCCGCCCGCTGCGGGCACACACACAGCAGCAGCGCTGTGACAGCGCACCCCTGCTGCCCCCCAGCCTGCCCTGTGTGGCTCTCAGGTGGTTCCACTCGGTGCCGACACACGGGCACTCCCCGGGGCGCACCGACAGCCGCCCTGCCTGCCGTCGGGACTGCCGTGACACCGGTGTCCCCACCCCGACACTGCCCTCAGCCTCCACCCACCTCATCACCCCTACGCCCCCCACCTCCCCATCACCCCCATGCCCTGCTCACCCCCCACCCATCATCCCCCCTTATCCCCCTAACCCAGGTAACATCCCCCCATCCCAGCTCCACTCCTAACCTCTCTTCCGACCCCAAATCCCTCCATTCCGCCACCTTCACCCACCATCAACTCACCTCCCCATCACCCCCATGCCCTGCTCACCCCCCACCCCAAATCCCTCCATTCCGCCACCTTCACCCACC
>JAWWEE010000002.1:5395884-5409700 GCA_035221455.1 Xenops minutus
CCCCCCAGCTCTCCCAGCCTGGCTCCAGAGCAGAGGGGCTCCAGCCCTGCAGCATCTCCGTGGCCTCCTCTGGACTCCTCCAACAGCTCCAGGTCCTTCCTATTTTGTTTTTCCAGGAGCAAAGCTGCTGTGTAGCCATGGGAGATGGCTGGGATGCTGCGTGCAGGAAGCACCTACATGTGTTTTTATCTGAACAGTGGAGTTTTGAATGTTGTTTTGGGGAGATTTTGCCAGGAGGTCTTTTATTTTTATTTTTATCTTTTTTTTTAAACACACATTTTTCCTTTGGCTGTAAGGATTTCTATACTTTGTGACCTGCTGCCCCTGTTGCCTCCCTGCCTGTCTGGGGGCACAGCTGAAGGCCTCCAGTTCTATGGCAGCAATCAGAGGATTTAAGGCTGCTCAGTGGTCTCTTGTTTACTCTTTGCAGTGCTTTAGAGGTCATTAAACACTGTCTTTGCTAAGCAGGATTATTTATGAAAACAAACCCTTCCTCAGGCTGCCCTGCTGAGTGCTGGGCTGGTGTGTCTGCTGCTCCTGCTGCCACCCTGATGCCAGGTGGTGGCTTTGTGCAGGAAGCACAGAGGACAAGAATATCCCTGTGTGTGTGTGCTGGTCTACCAATCCTGTTAACTTTTGTGCCTGCTCTTTGCAGTGTTACAGAGCAGGGAGCACTTCAGTGCCAGCTGTTTGCCACGTGTGTTCAGCATCTCTGGGAAGGGAGGGATCTTGGCTGTGGTCTCCTCCTGTGTCCTCCTGATCTGCATCAGGGTGGAAGAGGAGGTGTGGGAGCAGGGCCATGGGAGGGATGGAGACACTGGGAAACGTGTCCTGCCAGGGAGGTGGACCACCCTAACCCTCCCCCCATCCCATCCTGCTGGTCAGGCAGCCCTGTCCATAACCCAGCACCATGAGCCTGGACCAGGAGGAGCTGAGCTTGGCTTCCATCAGTGCTGGCTGACTGAAGGGCTTTGTACCTTCTCCTTTCCTCTCCAGACCTCTGTCTATAAAACAGCCCTCTCCCCCCCCTCAGTGACATATTTCTTTTCCTCGATGGTGAACAAGCATTTCTAATTGTCATTTGCCACCTTACCCTTCCTCCCTGCTCTGCAGGAGGCTCTCTCTGCACATGGGGCTTTGGTAGGGCTTGGGGCTGTGCTGCAGGGCTGCAGCTGCCCACAGCTGAGGGATCTGCATCCCCCTCGAGCCCAGGAGCCCCCTCCTCTCTCTCCCTTAATACTGGGGAGTACTGCAGCAAAGCCAAGCCACCAGGCAACCCCACTCCTGCCATCCTGCCCTCCCTCTCCCCTGCCTCCTGTCCTCTGTTGGTGGCACCGGACTGCATGTCATTCCAGCTGTGTGCCAGCAGCTTATCCCAGCGGTGCCTGGCAGGCTGCTCCCCTCTAATCCCTCCCCGTGCCCCCCTTGCTGCTGGGGCCCAGCAAACACTGGTGGCTGAGGGAGGAGGGGTCCCTGCCTCTTCTGCCTCCCTCACCCTCTGGAAAGGGGGAGGGAGAGGGAGGTTTGTTGTCTCTCCCTGCGCAGGGATTTGTGAGCAGAAAAAGGAAGATGCCTCATGGGCACCCTGTCATGTGGCTGTCGGGGCCCATCTGTGTTGCTTGGGCCACTTAAACTCCTGGTGGGAGGTCAATTGGCAGATGTCAAAACAGGCAAGGGCTCAGCTGGGAGGAGTGTCTCTCGCAGTTTGTTCCTGCACATGCTGGGGAGGTTGTCCAGGCTGTGCCTCCCCTCCTACAGCAAACCTGGCCCTGGTGGTGTGTGAGAGCACTCAGGTGTCCCTGGGGGCCACCTGGGTGTCCCTAGGGGGGCCCTGTGCCTGTCACAGGTGATTGTGGCACTGACATTCAGCAGCTGACCTGCAGCCTCCATCGCCTGGGGTTTCTCTGGAGCCTCCAAGTCCAGCCTTGGGGTCATAAACTGTAGAAAGAGCAGTAGGAAAAGGTCAGTCCATGGTGCCAGGAGGGGGGGGTGTATGTGTGTGAACCCCACTTTGAGCCTTCAAAAGGGCTGATTCTGCCTTGAAATGGGAATCTCCAGAGGTGCAGATGCACCCCTGCCCTTGGGCAGCATCCTGCCTGCACTGCTGGCCTTGCCAGTGGCCTCTGGGCAGCTCAGGTGCATCACTGGCCAGGAGGAGAGGAGGAAAACACCTTGGCTTGTGCTGTGGCCTTGGAAACTTGTGGCTCCCGGTGGGTCAGATGTAGCTGTCGTTCTTGCTGTGTGTGGGTTTGAGCTTTGCATGGGTGCATTTTCGGTGGAAGGTTAAGGTCATGTATCCAAAACCTAAGAGGTGTTTTTAAAAGATGACACTCCTGTGGATACTGAGGGCTTGGGGATTTTCCCTGAGTGCCCTTAAAACCTTAGGTGGCTGCTGTAGCATCAATGTGCATCCTCGGGGCTGAGCCTCACCCTTGAAAAACTGTGATACCAACCCAACTTGTTATTGCTGGGCTGTGACAGCCCAAAAAGTGCCTGAGCTGCAGTCAGGTCAGACTGGAGAGGTGCTTTTAATGATATCATTATTGTGGACTGTACAGCTGAGCCCCTGAAACCTGTGCTTAGGGGGGAGGACTTGGAATGGGCTGAGTGGGACTAACATTGCTCACTTTGCCTGCCCTCCTTCCTTCTGGGCTGTTCAGCCAAGCACTGCAGAGCTGCAGCAGTGAAGCCTAAGGGATGGTTTAAGAAAATAAAGCCTGGTCCTGTGATCACCCTGCTCTCTTAATTGCCTAGGTAATGAGCTGGCCTTGGAGGAGCAGGTTAAGCTGGCAAAGTCTTGTGACTTCCCTTAGGTAGGCAGTTTTCCTGCTGTGTGCTTTCCTTGCCAAGTATTTTTCCCTGGCTCTCGGGAGAGTGGCTGGCAGGAAGCTGTTGGAGGGCCCTGGGGTTCATCTCAGTGGCTGCTGGGGTGTCTCAAGGCTCCCTCGAGGGGAAATATGGGAGCAGAGCTGGGAAGAAACTCCAGGGTAAGGTTTTGGGCTGGGCTGGTCCTTCCTGGTCTAGTGGAAGGTGTCCCTGTCCATGGTGGGGGGAGCTGGAACCAGAGGGTGTGTAAGGTCCTTTCCAACCCAGACCTTTCTGTGATGGACACCTAAAACTCCTGAGGGATGAGCAGTGGGAGCAGGAGAGTTCGAACTGCAGGAAGATGGGAAATCCTGGCAGGTCCTTGTCATGTTTATCCTTGTTTAAACTTCTGCACTTGCCTCTCCCTTGGAGCCCCCAGTGCCTTCAGTGACACAGCCAAAAGCCACACGTGCTCAGGGCCTCCTTGCCCCTAAAAGTGCAATTAGATCCTTTAGGAGGCCATCCATTATTCACCGAGCGTGCTCTCGGAAGGTGGTGGATCCACACCATCCAGGCAGGGCTAAATAATTCATCTCTTTAATGAAACTTGTGTCAGCAGGGAGCTGTGGCAGGTACTAAGTTAAGTAAAACAGTAGTACCCATTAAGGAATAAACAAATGGAAAGCCAAGAAGTATTTGCCAGTTGCTAGAAAATGGGATTTGTACTGCTCTGATAGGAAACCAGCTGGGGCAGGGAAGAGACCAGGCTGAGCATGGCAATCAGGAAGGCATTTGAGCCAAACTTTGATCCCTTTGCGTCCCAGAATGGTTTGGGATGGAAGGGACCTTAGAGTTCATCCCATTCCACCCCCTGCCCGGGGCAGGGATGCCTTCCATTAGCCCAGGTTGCTCCAAGCCTTGTCCATTTTAAAGGAAAACATTGCTCTGACTGGGGCAAAACCACCTTTTTGTTTAAGTGATTCTTAAACGTGAAACAACCTCAGTTTATTCAAAAGAGACCTAAAGTGTTGGATTGTTGTTTGCTTCTAAATGTTCCTTTTTCTTCTTTCTTCTTTGCAATAAAGTGCAGGAAAACAAAGGAAGGTCTTTACTCCCATGAGTGGAAGACCAGCTTTTCAGGGATTTGCCACAAATGACAGGTAGAGAGGTGGATAAAAGGCAATTTATTTAATAAATCAATCTCTCCTTCCCCCAGAGAGACACTGACACATGCCAGGGCTTTCAGGGAGCACCATTACCCAAATCCTTCTCTCTCCCACTACCAATGGCCCAGCCCTCACTTACAGCTCTTGAAGAGCCATGAAGCAGTTTGCTTTGCTGCTCCTGCTTCTCCTGCATCAACACCTGGAGCAGGTTTGGGATCGAATTGTCTTGGTTTTCCTCCTTTCCAGTCAGTGGCTGGCGTGGAACTGCTCCCCCCACCCGGGAGCTTTTGCCCTGTGGAAGGAAAGGCGGGGCTGGGACATATCCTCTCAAAAATGTTAATTCCCGCTTGGTGCTGCAGAGATTTCTCAGGTCTGCAAAGCCCTGGCAGGTTCAGGAGTTCACTGGCAAACCTGGTGGGCAGCGAGGTGTCCCTTCAGCACCACGTGAAACAGATTGCCAGGCTGGGTGCGGGGGAAGCATCGGGAGATGGAGGGAGGGAACTCACCCCTGACCTGTTCCTGGGGGTGACAGAGCAGGGCTGGGCACAGGGACCTGGTGGGCACCACCACAGGGCAGGGAGCATCCTCCTCCTCCTCCGGTGGGGAGGCACATGGGGCAGGGAGCATCCTCCTCCTCCTCCGGTGGGGAGGCACATGGGGCAGGGACCTTGTTCCTCGCAGGGAGAGTTTTTTGTTTCCTCCTCAGCTAAAAAGGCTTTTTTTTGTGTGTGTGGCAAAACAGCCTGTGGGGCGTGGCAGGAGTTTTATTTTCTTTTTCTTGGAAGAAATAGCAGGAAAATGGTGCAAGCCTGGCTGCTTTCAGGTGACCCACTTCTCTCTGCTCACCTTTCTCCTCCCGGCACCAAAGGTGATGCTGGTGGCTGGAGGGAGAGAGAGCACAGAAAAGGCCACTTCTCTCCTTTTTTTTTTTTTTTTTTAAATTTAAATGATTTTATTGAATTTTATCGCTGCCCCGCTGTCCTGCGCTGGGACGAGCATCCTTGCCGGTGCCCGGCTCTGCGGGCGGGATGCGGCGGGCGCGGTTCCCCGGCTCGTCAGCCTGATGTGCTGTGACAGCTCTGCTGAATTGCTGACCCCAGGGGCTGCCAGGGGCTATTTATGGGCAGACAAAGCCGGGGCACACCGGGCAGCGGGTCGTGTTTGGGGTTCCTGGGGTGACTCGGGCGGAAAAAGGCGCCGTTTGGTGAAATTCACGGGGAAAAAACCCCGCCGGCAATTGGGGTTTATAGGGGAGCATCCCCTTTAGACCCGTTTGGGGGCAGGAATCTGCATTGGAAGGCAGCGAGCCTTTCCTTTGCTTTTAGCATGTTTGCTGGTGTTTGTTTCGGGCTGTTGGGATGGAGATTTCCTCTTGCAGGGGCTAAGCCACTAATCCAGCCCCCCGAGCAGAGGGCAGCACCCTGTGGCTGCTCTCCTGTCAGCCAGGTTTATTTTTATCTCGCACCTCCAGCACAGCAGGCTGGGAGCTCACAGAGGAGCACCGAAGACCTTGAATAATTCATAGCTCCTACATTTCCCTCCCAGCGATCCAAAAAAAAAAAAAAGAACTGGAAAGGCGCTGGCACAAACCTGCTCCATCCACACCACAGCCTGGTGTTGGTGCTCTGCCTGGGCAGGGGACCCCTGTGGTGGGGTGGCATTGGGGGGGACAGTGAGGCCACCCCAGCATGGTCAGGGGCTGTGCCAACCCCTCAGCCCTGGTGTCAGCCCCTCCGTGCCCAAACAGCTCCTGAAATCCTCTGGGCAGGCTGAGCTGGAGGGGCATTTCCAAAAGCAGAGGGGCTTTGCTGCTGAGTTAGGTGTTTTAATATTACACCTAATTTTAATATTGCACCTAATATGTGTAATATGGGATGTGCTTTGCCAGTGGTTGTGGAGCAGAGTGGACCTTTGGGGTGGTGCCTGGGGGAAGAGCTCTGTCCCCAAAACCTGAGGTGTGTACTGGTGAGGCTCTGCAGACCACAGCACCCCTCCGTATTCCCACCCACCCGTGCTCCTGCTGAGGGTGTGGAGGGCTTTGGCGTGGAAAGGGATCCCTGGCAGGAGAAGAGGGGGTTGTTTGCCTTTGCCATGTCCTCATCTTCCTGGCAGAGAAATGTTGGATGGGGGGCTCCACGTGGGAGACTGAACTGCTCCCCCTCTCAGGGCTGCCCTGTGAACACGGGTGCTGCTGCCTTTGGCTTTAGACCTGGTGGCCCTGGAAGGCTGGGATGCATCCAGAACATCTGAGGTCCTTTGGGATCTGCTCCCCGTGGATGGAGGAGCTGAGTTTCAGCAGCTGCTTTGGCAAGGCACAGGGTGAGCCGAGTGTTACAGAGCCTGCTTTTGTTGTTTCTGTGCTGCTGGCTGTGCCTTCTGAGTGGCTGCTCAGTCTCTGCTCGTGGTTTTGCTCCCTGTGGCAGCTTTTTGGGCCATTAAATTGCTCCAGGGTCCACTTGAGGTTCCTGTCCCATCTGAGCCTGGCAGCTCTGTGGCACACACAGCACAGGAGTTGGCAAAGGCAGAGCCAAGAGCCTGGCAGCTCCATGGCACACACAGCACAGGAGCTGGGAAAGGCAGCTCCAAGAGCCTGGCAGCTCCATGGCACACACAGCACAGGAGCTGGGAAAGGCAGAGCCAAAAGAGCTCTTGCCCTCTCTGAGCACTGGCAGGCTCCAGTGGTGCCTTGCACCTTTCCTTCCCCATCCCACTGGGGGCAGCTGGTTTAGCAGCAGCCAAACGCTGTCCTCTGTCCTCATGGGGCTGGCAAGAACCTCCTCTGTCTCCTGGACAGGCCTGTCGTGCACAGGCTTGTTGTCATCCTTCTCTTTTGATATTATCCACCCTAAAATATCCCCAGGATTTGTTCTCTTGAAGAGTACAGAGCAAAATTTGCAGGCCCATCTTTTAGTTAAGCTGAGTGACAGATTTCCTCATGTGTATGGATTGGGCATCGACCACCACGAGATCTTGGGTGTCTGTGTTTGTATCCGTGTGTTTTCCATGTTGTTTTTCTCCCACTGTGAGCTGTGGCTTGCCTTAATTTGATTGAATAAACCCACTGTGTTGCTGAGCTCACTGACTGAGCTTTATCCTTCAAAATGGCACGTTCCTTGTTCCTGGAAGAGTGGAGGGCACATTTTTGCTGCTGTTGGTCCTGCAGTGCTCCAGGACAAGAGGAAATGTGTGCCAAGGGAAGTTTAGATTGGATATTGGGGAAAAGATCTCCACCAAAAGGGTGGTCAGGCACTGGAGCAGGCTGCCCAGGGAGGTGGTGGATTCACTGACCCTGGAAGTGTTCAGAAGGGCTGTGGATGTGGCACTTGGGGACATGGTTAGAGGTGGGCTTGGCAGTGCTGGGGGAATGTTTGGACTGGATGGTCTTGGTGGTCTTTTCCAGCTTAAACAATTCCATGATTTTATGATTCTGATGCCTACCTGCTTTAAGGATCCCTGGCTTTAACTGCTGCTTATCTGTAGGTTGTTAAAGGTCTAGGTGGGCAAAAGGAGTGAGGTAAAAACCCCACAACAAACCAGTTGAGGGTACCGGGGGAAATGCCCTGTTCAAACTGGCTCTTTTGGGGGGGGGGGGTGGAGCAAAGGGCTGTGACTGTGGTGGTGTCCCCTGGCATGGCATTGTCCAGCTGTGCAGCCAGGTCCACTTCTCAGACACTCGTGGTGGTGGTGGCTTGTGTGTGTTGTGTGTCCCTGCAGCACTGATGTCCCTTCCCTTCCCTTCCCTCCCTGCAGTGGCTCTGAAGAATCACGGTGCCAAAGAAGTGGAGAGGGATGGAGACTGTGGCCATGGAGCAGCTCCAGGCTCGGCAGCAGTACCGGAGGGGGAGCTGCTCCTGCAGGTTAGTGCTCCTCACTGGCACCTCTCCCTGGCAAATACCCTCAGGGCATTTTCCTCTTGCCCCTTTTCCAGCTCTTTGGAGTTTTGCCCTGAAAACAGGTTGTTCCATTCCTAATGGCAGGAGGTTTGGTGAAGCTGTGACCCCATGTGGTGTAGCTCATTGAGCAGAGGTGTAACACCTCCTCAGGTCCCTGGGGAAGAAGCTGTGTTGCTTCTCCCCTTCTTTCCCCATCATTCCAGGAGAAAATTGCTGTCTGTAAATTGTCCCCATGTGGGAAATATCTCGGCAGAAGCAGTGCTGGATTTCTGAGCATGGAAATTCCTCTCCTGTGTTTGTCCACCCTCGTGTGTCAACGTGCCATAGGTGTGATGTGGGAGCCAAGGTGTCTGGGTGCTGCTTCCATGCTTTATTTGGGAGGTGCCAGGAGATGATTCTCTGTCCCAGCCTGTGCCCAGTGAATAGGAAGAGGTCAGGGGTGAGGTCCTGCAAGGACACAGCTCTCCCCTCCCTGCCTGGCCCCCACTCTGTGCCCTGCCTGGCTGTGCTCCAGCGTGGGCTGAGCGTGCTGGGCAGCCCCAGCTCCTCTCCAAACGCTCACTCAGCAGGAATTGTAATTACTGTCCTGCTTGAGAGCTGAGGAGCTGGCATCTCCGTGTCTAGGGACTGAGCTGCTGCAGCCAGGTTGGTTAATAACCCAAAAACTGAGGGTTTGCCCTCAGGGTGGAACAAAACTGCCCAGCTGAGCTTGCTGGGGGTTGATGTCCTGCTCACCAAGTCCTCCCAGAGCTGGTGGTGTCCTTTTAGAGGTACCAAGCTGGGTGTGAAAGGCTCTGGGTGTGGGTTTGGCTCTTCCAGGGGTCTCTCAGTGCGATTCTGGACATGGCAGGGACTCAAAATTTGCCTCTGTGCCCCAAGGAAATGCTTCTACATGTTTATAAAGCCACTTCCATCTAACCCATCACCTCTGATGTCTAAACCTCCTTTGTCTCTTGGTCCACTCTCATTCTTCCCTTCTCCTCTGAAGCTGCTCAAAGGGTTAAAGTGCATTTGGCAGCACTAATTAACCTCTGCAGCAGATTCCCACACACTGAGATCAACCCCAGTAAATAGAGAGAGCGTTTGTGCTCGGAATAAAGGGAAGGAGAGGGGGGAGAAACACCGACCTGGACAATGAAACAGGAGTTGGCAGCAACAATAGCTGGACTTGGCTGAGCCAGAGCCTAATTAATCCTGATGGCTATGCATTATGAAGTGGAGGAAGCAGCCAGGGCTGGCTACTGTGGCTGCCCTGCCAGGTTGCTGGGACAGGATGGTTTGGGCTCTGAATAGCCATGGGGCTTCTGGGCTCCACACTGCAGGACCCTGCCTGCCAGAGGGCTCCTCTTGGTGCTGCCAGGGTGTCCCCACAGGGACCCACATGGTGCTATCAGGGCATGAGAGCTCTTTGGCTCTTGGGGACATAAACCAGTGGTTTTCATGGGTTTCCATGGCCTTTGCACTTGGGCAGCACCGTGGGCTTGAAGGTTTCTGCTGGATGTCTGTCAGGACCATTTCAAAGTTGGGAAAACAGAGTCTCAGTGATTTCTACCTCTTGGGCTCAGGGAAAGCTCCTGTGGGCCTGCTCTCAGCCCTGCCAGGGGGATGGCAAGGTCTTCAAAGCACTGGCCTCTGTGCCACAGAGACCTGCAAAGGTTGGGGCTGTGCCTGCAGCACTTAAGGATGCTCCCCTGGCTCCTGGGGCTGCAGCTGCACTCCCAGACTGGTAGGGAAGCTCCTCTGCCCCTTGTAGTCTTCTCCAGGTGCAAAGGACACTGTCAGCCAGCACCCAGGTCCCTTCTCCTGTGTCCTGTCCTGCCAGCTTTGGGGCTGCAAGCTCAGGGAAAACACCCAAATTACTTCCCAAATTTATTAAACTGGCAGGAATGAGCCCCTCTTGAGGAAGACAGAAGCTCTGATCAGCTCAGCCCATTCCTGCCAGGAAACCCAGTGCTCCCTTGAATGGTGACTTTGCAGTTCTGGATCTTGAGGGGTGGATGGAAGGGCCAGTGAGCTGTGAAATATGGAAGTGTGTGACATGAAAAATGCATCAGAAGCCTCAGATTGGAGGCTGCCTTTGCTCCTCTCTGTGGGGAGGGTTTGGGGCTCCAGGCCTGCAGGGGAGAGGCAGCTTTGGGTTTTTATTTGTGAAAACAGAGCACAGCACTCAGCCCCTTGGGCTTGCATGGACAAGCTCTGGACAAGTGATCTTGGAGGTGACATTCTTAGAGGGATTCTCCACCTTAAATGATTCTGTGGTTTCTTTGCTGAAAGGAAAACACACTCTGAGGTCTCCCAGTGGTTCTGTGGTTTCCCCCCAAGTTCAGGGACTGGCCTGTCCTCCTTCCTGCTTAGGAAGAAATGGGTATTTCACAAATCAGACAATTTTCTGTGGTTTAAAAAACCAAACCCTTTATGCTTTGGCTTTTCCCATTTCCCTTTCCCCTGGCGGAGGCTCTCTCAGCACTGGGTTGGCCACCTCGAGGAGGGAGAGGGCAGTGGAGATGACACCTTTTTTGGCACGCCACGGTCCTCCAGGACACTCCTCTGGCACCTGGGGGGACAGGAGGGATGCAGACAAGGCCAGGAGCTGGGCAGGTTTCTCCCAGACCTGTATCCCCATCCACACTGGCCAAGGCTGGAACCACTGGGGTGGGTTTGCTCTCCCCTGAACATCCCCTGGCTTTTCCAGCCTCCTGTCCTAAGCTACACCTGTCTGCCAAGAGCCTCCTGGGCCACGAGGAGGGTGGGAGCTCTGGGAGGACACCCGGGTAGACACAGGTCAGCATTAAATGTGAGACACTGGTTGGGTTCAGGATAGTCAGAAAGGCTCATTTCCACCAGAATGGACCAGTGCCTGCTGGTGTCCACTCCTGTTCCCCAGGCACTTTGGAGGTCTTTACTTGCTCTTGACACAGGATGAGTGTAAATATCCTAAGCTGAGGCTGAGTGAATGCTCCCACATGGAAGCCAAGTTTTCCATCAGTCTGGATTAGGATACCCTCAGAAGAGCTGCGTGACCTCAGGGACACCCAGCAGAAGGTGCTGTGTGTGGTGGCTCAGCTCCCTCCCAGCTGGGCCTGGGGTGAGCAGTGTCCTGCTAGGAAAGAATTCTGTGAGCCTGGAACATCCCTCCCCTCTCTCCCCCAGGCTCTCGATGGCTTCGTGCTGGTGGTGACATCAGAAGGGCTGATCTTTTACTCCTCGCACACCATCCAGGACTACCTGGGCTTTCACCAGGTTGGTGACACTCCCCTGACTCGCCGTGCTGGGTTTGCAGAGCTGAGTTTGTCTTGGGGGTGGAGAAGAGCCCCGGGTTCTCTGCAGGGATCACAGGGGGGCTGTCTGGGGCTTTTCCTTGGCCCTGGGAATTTGGACCCAGTGTTGCCAGAGGTGGTCACTGGTGGCTGACAAAGCCCATAGACACTTCCCACCAGCCACCTTGATGGGCCATGAGGTTCATGGCCCTCTGGAGATATCTGGGGTTTCCTGCCTTGTTTGCCCTGGGCACCCACTCCCTCAGTGACTGCTATTAAATCCCATAAGGCTCCACTGCTTTCTGGTTGTCTTGGGCACCCAGGTAACCTGGAGGTCTCTAGACCAGGTGTACAGGGAAGTGGGACTTACCTGCAGTCCTTCAGCTGCTGTGGGTTGGTGTCGCTCCCACACAGCTGGCTTTCCCCAACATCTGGGGTAGATGAGGGCTGCCCACCTGGGCAAGGGGAGCGAGTCCCAGAGCCTTGTTCTCTTGGGAATAGTGTAGGGATGGGATGGCTTTGCTGCTGTTTTGTTCCCAAACCATGCTTTTATCTCATCCCATAAGTCAGCTCCAGGATTTGGAAAGACATCACGTTGCAGGGATGATGAGAGTATCCCAGGGAAGCTGTGCTGGCTCTTTAGGGTTGGGGGAGAGGTCAGGCCCAACAAGGGCTTGATGTGCTGTCTGTTCCACCACCATCAGCCCTGGTGGAGGGTGTCCAGCCTCTCTTGTCCAGTGGGGCCAAGGTGGGACCCTAAAACTGGCTCCTGGGGCCAGGCTGCAGGGCTCAGGGGTGGTGCTTTCCCTCTAGACAGATGTCATGCACCAGAGCATCTTCGAGCTGATCCACACGGAGGACCAGCCAGAATTCAGGCGCAACCTCCACTGGGCCCTCCACCCTCCCCACGCTCCCGAGGGCGAGCCTTCTCCAGCAGGTAAAGGCAGGCTGGCATCCTCCTTGGCACCACTTGCTCATACCCCTGTGGCTCAAGCCATGGCTTCACCCACATGCAGTGGCTTTTCCTGGGTTTCTGTTGCCGTGCTCTAATGCACTGCCCAATGCTGGGGACCCCCAGCCCTTCCTGGGGGGGACCCCCAGCCCTTCCTAGGGGACCTCCAGCCCTCATTGGGGCGAATCCTGGCTTGATGCTCTCTCAGCCTGTCCCTTCCACAGGAGGGAAGAGTCTTGGCTCCTCTGCTGTCATCTACAAGCCAGATCAGCTGCCCCCAGAAAACTCCTCCTTCCTGGAGCGGAGCTTTGTGTGCCGCTTTCGCTGCCTCTTGGATAACTCCTCGGGCTTCCTGGTGAGTGCAGATCCTCCACAGCAGGAGGCTGGGACATGTTCAACCCAGGGGTTTGTGTCACTGCTGGAGCAAGTTACCCTTGAGAGACCTTTCTGCCATATCTGTTTGTCTCAGCAAGAAGACTTGCCCAGTTTTCCACAGGTTTGCTCTGTACCTGCAACCTCTCCATGTGGGGTTTGTGCCTCCCCTCTCAGAAACGCTGAATTTTGAACAAAGTGCTTTTCCTCCACGTGTTTAACTTGTTTTTTCTGTTAAAGGCATGTCTTTAAACCAAGCAGGTGGTGTTCATCCCTCCTCCCCTCTGCTGCAGAGCGCAGGATTTGGTCACAAAGGTGCTGAGGCCCTGGCACAGGGTGCCTAGGGAAGCTGTGGCTGCCCCATCCCTGGGAGCATCCAGGGCCAGGCTGGATGGGGCTTGGAGCACCCTGGGCTGGTGGAAGGTGTCCCTGCCCCATGGCAGGGGGTGGGATGAGATGATTCTTAAGGTCCTTCCAAACCCAAACCATTCTATGATTCAATAATTCTATTTACACCCACTCTGCAGCAGGACATCTTGCTTTCAGTGCCCAGCTCTGCTCCCTCTCTTCTCTCTCCATCCACTTTTCTCCGTAATACTGAGCTTTCCTTCTCTTCCCAGGCTCTAAACCTCCAAGGCAGGCTGAAACTCCTCCACGGGCAGAACAAAAGCTCTGAAGACGGGTCTACTCTCCCCCCCCAGCTGGCCCTCTTTGCCATCTCCACACCCCTGCAGCCGCCCCCCACCCTGCAGCTCCGCTCCAAGAACATGATCTTCAGGACGAAGCACAAGCTGGACTTCACCCCCTTGGCGTGCGATGCCAGGTGAGCAGCAGAGCTGATGTGGGGGGTGATGCTGCGGGCTCCCCTTGGCACAGGTGGCATCCCTGCCCGGGTGGCATCCCCTCTGAGCCGTGTCCTCCCGCTGTCCCGCAGGGGGAGGATCATCCTGGGCTACACGGAGGCAGAGCTGCGGACCTGTGGCACTGGGTACCAGTTTGTCCACGCTGCTGACACGCTGTACTGCGCCGAGAACCATGTCAGGAGTAAGAGCCCCTGCCCCAGTCACTTGTGCCCACCCCTGGTGCCCAGGCATGGGTGGGCTGGGACCAGGGGCAGCTCCACTGCCTGCCCTGTTAGCCCCAGTGGCTCTTTTCACATGGGATGCCTTACTTTAGGCTTTGCTGTGATGGTCCTGTCTCTGCAGGGGGATTGGGGTGGGTTTACTGGGCTTTTAGAATGTCCAAAGGAGGGACATAGGGATGGGGAAGGGCAATGAGGACACTGAGGGCACTTGGGGTGTCCAGCTGGAGAAGAGGAGACTGAGGGGAGAGCTCATTGCAGAGGAGGGGCAGGCACTGATCTGTGCTCTG
>JAWWEE010000002.1:5436482-5447991 GCA_035221455.1 Xenops minutus
CGCCTGGGGGAGGTATGCTCCGGGGGGTGGTTTGGTTCGGGGGGAGGGATGCTCCTGGGGGAGGGATGCCCCTCGGGGAGGGACGCTTCTCGGGGAGCCGAGCTGTGCCCCTCCCGCACACCCATCCCCGGGGGGGTGTCCCCGACTCCCTCCCGGCTGCAGGAGACCAGAGGCCATACAAGCCCCGGCATCGGGGGCTGGGGGCGGGCTGAGCCCCGGCCCCGGCTCACCCGCCCGGGGCGGGCCGCCCCTCCCGCCTCTCCCCTCCCCTGCCCTGCCCTCCCTCCCCGCCCCCCGGGCCGTGCCGAGTCCCGCCGCGCCGAGCCGAGCCGAGCCGAGCCGCGCTGCCGGCACCGAGCGGGCACCATGCGCCCAGGGTGAGCCGGGGGGCTGCGGGGGTCGGGGGCACCGGGACCCCGCAGCCGCCGGGGATGAGCTTTGGGGGGGGCACCGGGACCCTGGAGGGGGGACAGCGGGACCCTGGAGCCGCCGGGGGGCGGGGGGCACCGGTATTACCGGGGGCACGGCGGTGCCGTCGGGGCACCGGGCAAGGGGCACAGCGGGGCGCTGGGATGGGGGGCACGGGCAGCGTGGGAACCGCGGTGCCCCGGGCAGGAGGGGACCTGGACCCCGCATCCTCCGGGCCCGGGGGTCCCCCGTGTGCCCGTGGGGGGGTCCCGCGGTGGGGCTGCGGGTCGGAGGGCGCCCTTCATTCGGCGGGAGGGTGGGTAACCTCTGTGCCCCCTTCCCTTCCCTTCCCCGCAGGTACCCCCCTCCGCGGCTGCTGCTCGGGCTCTTTGTCCTGCTGGCCCCCCCCGCCGCTTCCCAGGAGCCGGGTAAGGCGCGGGATGCTGCGGGATGCTGCGGGATGCTGCGGGGTGCTGGGGAGGGGGGGTCCCTGTCGCTGTGCCCGGCGTCCCACGCCCCCTCCCTGCCCTGAAGTTCCCCCATCCCCTGCGATGCGCTCCTCGGCAGGAATTGGGGAGCGGAGTCTCCCCTCGGGACGAATGCTTGCGCCCAGTCCTGGTTCCCAAAGCTGGGGGTGACCCCCCCCCCTTCCCCTCCCTCCCCACGCACCTCCTTCCACGGCCTCGTGGTTGCTGCGGGTGGAGATTCCGTGTGCCCCGTCCCACCCGCGGCGGAGGATGCTCGGGGAAATCCCTGGCTGCGGTTCCCTCGGACCGGGAGGGATTTATCTGGTCCGAGATGGAGGAGATGGCGTTGCCCCAAAGCGGCCGTGCTCCATGTGTCAGCGGTCTCTCCACAAGCCCTCCCTGTGCCTGCATGTCCTTGGGAGTGCTTTGAGCCCTGGGGATGCAACACCTCTCGCACCGCTCCGGGCTTTCCGCTGCCATCGGGGCTCCGCCGAACATCCCGGGTCGCAAGCTGCTGGAGCGCCGGGAGAGGGGAATTCAGTGCTGACTCAGCTTCCCAGCCCTTCTTTCCCACCACGAGGCACACGGGCCGGTTCTCCCACTGCCTGCTTCTCTGGTGAACTTTACCTCCCCGTCAGGGAAGCTTCCTGCCGGCTGCCAGGCGGGATGAGAGCCCTCCTCCCCTCTCAGCCCGTCCCTGGATGTGTGCCCGGTGCCCGGGGGCGGGATCAGCCACGGCCGACACGGGGAGCCCCCACCTGCATCCCAGGAACCCCCTTTGCCAAAGCACCTGAGCTGCAAGCAGGGAGCCAAAAGCCAAACCAATAAACCAAAAGCCAAATCAATAAACCAAAAGCCAAACCAATAAGCCAAAAGCCGAACCAATAAGCCAAAAGCCAAATCAATAAACCAAAAGCCAAACGAATAAACCAAAAGCCAAACCAATAAGCCAAAAGCCAAACCCATAAACCAAAAGCCAAATCAATAAGCCAAAAGCCAAATCAATAAATCAAAAGCCAAATCAATAAGCCAAAAGCCAAATCAATAAGCCAAAAGCCAAATCAATAAACCAAAAGCCAGGAGAAGGGTGGGTTTTCTCCAGGGTGACAATCTGCTTGCCTCTGGCTTGTGCCACCACGTTAAAAGGCATCCTTTGTGTCCCTCTGTGTCACCACAGGCTGGCACAGCGTGTCAATTGGTGGTGTCCCCAGGTACAGGTGAGCTGGAAGTCGGCTGTTAAATCAAGGGATTATTTACTGGATGGAGCAAGGCTTTGTGTCTTCCAGGAACAGCCCTGGCACTGCTCTGTGGGCACCTGGGTCAGGTCGTGGGGGGGAAAGAGGTCGGCTAGGGCAGCGTGGATGCCCAGCAATCCCAGAGCACATCCAGGAATACTGGGAGAAGCTGTCCAAATGCCCCAGGCTGGATTTATGATGCTGCTTTTGGTGGCATGGGTGCCTGCCCGGGGACCGCGGGAACAAAGCTCCCCTTGGAGATCTGCAGAGATGGGAACATCGTTCCCATGCGAAATCCTGAATTGGCTATTTTAGGTCCCTGGAGACTGTCCAGTGCGGCCAGGCTGAGCTGGAGGGCTGGGAGCTGCTTTCACAGTGCTTCCCTAGGGTTATCCGTGCCCTTCCCACCCCTTCTCCGTCATCATCCTTGCTCCCTCGGGCACTCAGGGCTAGCCAGGACCCTTTGCTGAGCTGGAGGTGCATCCCCCCACCTTTGAGCAGCCAGGCTGGGGGACCCCAGGAGGTTTCACACAGCTTTTGGTGCAGGGAGAGCGTGGCCGGCGCCGGGCACCGCTGGCAGGGAGGTGCCCGTTTCACCCAGCTGACTTGGCTGTCTCCCAAAGGCAGGCTGTGGATCGGGTTTTAAAGGAATTCAGCGGCCTGGTGTGGCTTTTTTTTTTTTCCTTCCTTTTCTTTTTTTTTCTTTTTTCCCCCTTCCCTTGGTTCAATGTCCAAGGACTGCAGGGCCTGTTCTGCCAGCCTGCCTTTGTGATGGCTCCTGGGGAATGTTTGCTCCAAAGGCTGTCCTGGCATGGAGATAACCTTTCTGTTTATCTGCCTGCCTTGCAAATTTGGGGGCTTAGCTGCCCCAAGCTGGGCTTGCCTCTTGTCAATGAGTGTCTGGGATTCCTCAGGAAGGACATGTAGCCTCCCATGTAGCATCCCACTGTAGGGATGCTGCTGTGGGTCCAGTCTGGAGAGAGGGGGAGGAATCATGGAGTGTCCCCTCATGTCCCCTGTGGGTGTCACCCATGCATGGGCTGGGTCAGATGCTGGGGAAAACCCCATTCCCAGCAGGGCAATCCAGTTTCAGGTCCCTGGAGGTGGGAGATCCCCACCAGTGGGGGTTTATGAAGCTGGCCAGAGTCCCCAGTCTGGTGGTGGAGGTGGCTAAGCAGTTGAATAGGCTGCCCAAGGAAGTGATGGAATCACCATTCCTAAAAGTGTTCAAAAAATGTGTAGATGTGGCTCTTGACAACGTGGTTTAGTGGTAGAACTGTTTGTGCTGTGTTAATGGTTGGATTCAATGTTCTTGGAGGTCTTTTCCAAGTGTAATAATTCCATGATTCTGTGCTCTTCCCTTGCACTGGCTTTCTGTGTATCACTTTGGAGCTGGGATGGATCAGTACATCCAGCTCTGCTGCTGCTGCTGCTCAGGGTACAAGACAGAACCTGGGAATTCAAGCTGCCTTCTCCTCCTGTTATACACAGCAGGTGCTGCAGGCACTTGCTGCTTGAAGAGAGGCTCATTCCTGATTTTATTTCCATCGCCAGTGAATTGTGGGTCCTGGGTCCTGATGGCTGGGATTCCTCACAAACATGTGCCTTCAGGGATTTACAGCCTGTGACACAACAGCTCTGGCACCGGCGCCTGGGGGGTTTTGACAGGTGGATGGGAGCTTTCCTAAGGGTTGTTTTAGGAATTTCTTGGATAGACTAGGGGAAGGGCTGTGGAGAATGGCTTCAGGCAGCACCTGGCATCACAGGTTTGCCTTGGGCAGGGTTGGCACCTCTCAGCTCTGACAGCATTCTTTGATTGCCAAGGCTCTGGGGACGAGCTGGAGGAACTGGGGAGGATGCTGTGCTCCAGAAGCTCTGCAGGCTCTTCATCTCCTTATCAGCTGGCAGGACTTCTGTTTGCAAAAACTTATCTGTGCTCTGTGCCTTGGGAGCTTCTGGGGAGGGGGAGCTGCCCCGGGTGGAAGGAGACAAGGCTGTGGACATCTCCCTGCAGCACCACTGGGCTACTGGTTCATCATCCTCTGGCAGGTGGATCCCATCCCTGTCCCGAGGAGGTGGCAGCAGAGGTGAAATGGTGCTGCTTGGATGGCACTTTTGGCCTGGAAATAAAGTATTCCTGCAGAGTGCCTGCACCCCCAGGCAGGAGTTTGCTAGCCTGGGTGCACACAGCCTTTTCAAGCCCTAATTTGAGTTTTCCCAGCATTTTTCCAGCCCTGTACCTGGGCTTGGTCCATCTGCAACATCCATTCTCCCAGAGCTCTGACTTGATTTTAGGTTTCTGTGTGGCTGTGAGTGCCTGGGAGCTCCCTCCCCTCTGATGTGAGTCCTCAAAGGAATGGAGAGCTGAGCTGCTTTTCCTTGTGGCCACTGGAAAATCCTGCCCATACACTCCCAGATTCTGGAGAAGTGGGATTTTTTTGGCTCTGGATAGCAGCCTCTTGGTGACATTGCTCCCTATTTATTTTGGCCTGCAGCTGAACTAACCTCTTCTTCCAGTGTTTATGGTGACACAGTTTGGGTGCTGCTAAATAGCAAATCCAAGCCCTTGGAGAAAACATTTTGCAATCCTGCTTCAAACGTCATTGCATGTCTTAAAAAATCCCTGACCAGATAAATGTGCTGCTGGGAAACAGGCTCTGCTCTAGTGGGGGGATGTCACCACTTCTTTTTAAGGAAACAGGAGCCTGTGGAGCAGAGAGTGAGGACTGATCCAAGGCTGCATCCTTTTATAAGAAAAGAGGGACAGGGACTTTTGACACAGGCCTGAAGTGCCAGGACAAGGGGGAATGGCCTCCCACTGACAGAGGGCAGGGTTAGATGGGACATTGGGAAGGAATCCTTCCCTGTGAGGGTGGGAGACACTGGCACAGGGTGCCCAGAGAAGCTGTGGCTGCCCCTGGATCCCTGGAAGTGTCCAAGGGCAGATTGGACAGGCAACCTGGGCTAGGGGAAGGTGTCCCTGCCCATGGCAGGGGGGTGGAATGAGATGGGCTTTAGGGTCCCTTGCAACCCAAACCATTCTGTGACAGAGACACTGGCTTCTCTCCTGCACCACTCTGGCCCATGGTGACTATTAGGGGTGGTGCTCTAAGCTCTGGAATAACAGTCCCAGCAAGTGCACTGTATCTCTTTCAAACTCTGATAGTTTACCAAGAAAAGAATTAATTCTGGCATTTCAGTAGAGTTCAAAGCACTGAAGGAGACATCTGGGATTAAGTATCGATGTATATCAGCAGCCCAGAGGTATGGGATTAATAAAACATTTTAATGATCTTCCAGCCTATCTGATGACATTTGGGAAGGCATTGGAGATGAATTCTTTCCAAGAGCATCCTATGCATTTCTCTGGCTGTGTGTGCAGCCTGGAGGCAGCATCTTGGATACTAGGAACAAATCCTTCCCTGTGAGGGTGCTGTGACACTGACACAGGTTTACCCAGAGAAGCTGTGGCTGCCCCTGGATCCCTGGAAGTGTCCAAAACCAGGTTGGACGGGGCTTGGAGTAACCTGGGCTGGTGGAAGGTGTCCCTGCCCATGGCAAGGGGTGGGATGAGATGAGCTATAAGGTCTAAACTAACTTCCAGTCTAACCTATTCTGCAACAGATGGGCTCCACCTTGGTTCTGCTGTGTGTGGAGCAGCACTGCTGCTGCTGCCCTTGGGAGGGTGTGCACTGCCCTGCTGAGAGCTGGGGCTCAGGGGAGACACTGGTGGGTGGGAAGTGTTGTGGAAGAAACTTGCAGTGATTTCAGCTGGTACTAAATCCCCTTAAATACTGAGGAGTGGGAGCAAGTCCCTGACTTTGTGCATGGAGGAAGGAATGTGGTAGCAGCACGTGTGTGGCTTTTTGGCTTTTAGTATCAGACTTGATTAGTCTGGAGAGCTTGTTGCCAAATATATACTTGAAGCACAAGGAGCTGACCAGGGTTAGAAAACGCTTTGGAAATTTGTACAGCTAATAGGGTCTTGCCTTAATATGGATTTGGAGCCCTTGAAGTGTGAGTGTGGTTAATAAACCCTTTGAGGGTGAAGGGGTGCTTCCCCTTGACTAAAGATGGGAACCTCCTAAAAAGTTCTGGGAGAGGAGCAAGACACCAAGACCCCCCAGGGCTATGGGATGGGGCTGCTCCAAGGACAAGGCTCCAGGGACTTGCTGTGCTCCTGGCTTTGGCCAGCAGTGCTGTTTGGCAGGAGCATTCCCTGTGCTGGGGGCTTTCTCAGCAAGCAACATCTGGTCCGGAACATCCCGTGGCTGCTGCTTTCCACTTAAAAAGGTTGTTTTGTGGAATTTTTATTGCTTTTTTTGGCGTCGCTTTTTCGAAGATGGAAATTGGTCATTAATGGATTTTATGGGAGTTTTGTTTTATTCCCAAACTGTATCTGCTGGTTTCTTCCTCCCCAGGGACTGGCTGTTCCTCTGACCCTGTCCTCAGGTTGGGGGAGGCTGCTTGAACAGCCTGGGGTGGGAATAGGAGCCAGGGCACCTGGAATCCAGCATCACTATCCCCATGCTCTTCCCACTGGCATAACCCTCCAACAACCCTTGAAACCCTCGAAGCTATCTCTGAGTTTATAATTCCCAAGTTAGCCACCTGCCTTCCCTCTGGGAAACACTGTAATCAAACAGATTTATTCTTTTCCACCCTCCTCGTTAGTCTGTAACTTAATTGAGTTGGAGATTGTTGACTTTTGGATAAACAGCACCTTTTTGATAACCCCAGATAAGCTGGCGGTGCTCTCTCGTGGCATGGTGGGAAGGCATCTTTGCAGCTTAGTCCTTCCCCTGTGGTTCCAAAATGCTTTCCAGAGAGGCCAGGACTCCTATCTTGGGGAACTCCCAGCTCCTGCTGGGTGTGGACAGAGACCCTGGGCTCACCTGGTGGTGAACACTCCCGGCCAGCCTGATCTGGGGGTAGCTGTCACTTCTGAGAGTCCTTGTCCAACCCAGACCCAGGAGCAGTGGGTGACACAGAGCCCAGGACTCCCCTCATGTCATCCTTCTGCTGGTGCTGGCATCTTCCCAGACAGCAGAAGGGTTTGATGTGCTCTCCTGCTAAGAGCTGGGACTCAGGAGGGGCTCTGATGGGTGGGAGGTGGTGGAGAAGAAACCTGCAATGATTTCAGCTGGTGCTAAATCCCCTTGAATACCAGGGAGTGGGAGAAAGTCCCAGCCCCTGGCACTGTGGATGGAGAGAGGCATGTGGCAGCAGCACGCATGTGATTTTTGGCTTTTACTGTGAATTCACAGAATTGTTTGGGTTGGAAGGGACCTCAAAGCTCATCTCACTCCAACCCCCTGCCATGGGCAGGGCACCTTCCACTGGACCAGGTAGCTCAGATGTCCTGCAGGATTTGATTAACCAGTTGTTACTTCTGCAGCTGCTCTGGGGACCTCTGCACCTGGAGCTTGCTGTTAAATCTCTGCATGGAGACAAGCACAGTGCTCCAGCCCTCAAGGGCATCCCTGGGATGTGGGGGAGCCTTGGCTGGCTCCTCAGGAGCAGGTACCTCAGTGCCACTTCACCTGGAAGCCTGGAAAGCAGTGCTCACAGAGCATCTCCTGGCAGACAGGTGAGCTGTCCCCACGTGTCCCCACCCTGTGACCATGCTCAGGCTGGTCTCTTGCCTGCCAAAGGCTCTGGAAGCTGGACACCAGGTCAGAAATTTGCTCTCTGGATTGCTTTTTGCAAGGATGGCTTGGGATAGAGGAGAGTGGCACCATCAGGGTGAGCTGCTGTCGCTCAGGTGACCTTTTCCTGGATTTCCATGGGGGAGAAGATGCCTATTAGGGTAACCATCTCATAAAAGCATGTGAGTTTTTATTTTAACAAATGATTGCTTCTTTTTGCTGGGAGGTGGAGATGTCAGGCCATGAAGGTGGAGCATGTGGGGGAATCCCAACATCCCCCATCCTCGTGTGTGAGACCCAGTGGGCTGGGCTGGGCTCTCCATCACGATGGCTTGAGCAAGGAAGTGGTTGCTGAGTCAGTACCTGATCCCACTGGGACTCTCACAGTGCTGAGCTAGATGGAGATATGGTTCCCTCCCAGCTAGGATGCCACAGGGTGCTCCTGCTTCCCTTTGAGTCCCAGGACACCCAAGGGGATGGGTCTCCACGTGACACCCTGCGAGGTTGGGGTGCCACCATCAATCCAGACAGCCACTGCTGACTTTGGTGGCTCCTTTCCCACCTTCTCCTTGCGCTCATCCAAAAGAGTTAAGGAAACCATTGGAGAGGGGCCCCCAGAGGCAACTGCTGGAGGTAATAATCTTCTTTCGTCTCTTTTTTCTTTTCCCCTGCTAATTGCAGGGTTGACATTGTCCCCTCTCATGAAAGGCTCTTTTGTCAGCCGAGTTGCTGGGCAAAGCCCAGCCTTGGCAGCAGGTTGCAAGCCCCGGCTCCGTCTCCTGCACATCCCTCTCCGGCGGCAGGTACTGAAATGACTCTTTTGGTGACAGCTCCCGTCTGAAAATTAAAAAAAACCAAAACCCAACCAACACCAAAACAATGATAAACCCCTCCTTTTAGCCAACAGGGCTTGCTTTTCGCCCGGCTCCACCTTGCCAGCAAAGGGAAAGGTCAGCCCGTCTAGACGCTAATCCGACCAGGGTTGTATTTCTTCGCCCGCGGGGTGTCCTAGCAACAGGATTAATGCTGTGCTGTAAGACAGGCATTGGCTGGGTCCCCCTCCATCCCAGGCCGGTGGTCCGGATGTGTGTCGCTCCACATGGCCGGGCAGTGGGGAGGGAGAGGTGGGCTGGGCTGCTCGACCTGCTCCCTGCTCCCTGCGCCGGCCCCGCGCTCTGCCAGCAGCTCCCGGTGGTTCACATCAGCCCAGCAGCAGGGAGGTTTGGGATACAGGGGATAAAACAGGCTTATGGATGGTTTATCCGGTCTGCATCCTTCCTAGTGGTGGGGAAGCATCTCTGCCCCAAGATGGTTTGGGGACCACGCCGGGGTGGGATGCTCCATGGCCAGACCCAGCCCACCAGGTTGCACCAGCTCTACCGTGACCACACCAGGACCTTGGGACAGCTCTTGTTGCTGTGAATCTGACTCATGGTGGAAATGGGTCTCCCAGAACATCCCCTGCATCCCAACACTCAGGTCTCCCAGTACATGCCCTGTATCCCAACACTGAGGTCTCCCAGTCCATCCTCTGCATACCAATACTCGGGTCCCCCAGTACATGCTCTGTATCCCAGCACTCTGGTCTCCCAGTACATACCCCTGCTTCCCAATGCTCAGGTCTCCCAGTACATCCCTGCATCCCAGTGCTTGAATCTCCCAGTACCTCCCTTGCTTCCCAATGCTCAGGTCTCCCAGTACATCCCCTGCATCCCAGTGCTTGAATCTCCCAGTACATCCCCTGCAGCTCAACACTCAGGTGTCCCAGTACATCCCACCACTCCAGCTGGCAGAGTCACTGGGCAGGGATAGCTGTTAACCTCTGGCTTCAGGGTGAACCCCTCCAGCTGGAACACCCATAAAAACCCTGTCTGCTTGGGTTGGGAGTAAAAACATTTCCCATTTCCTTCTTTTTGCTGTTTAATCTTTTTGTCTCGCAGTTGCTGCTCAATCTCTTGATGACCCCACTTTGCTTCCAGGTGTCACTGGTGGTGCTTTGCTGCCTGTGTCTGGGTTCAGGGGTGCAGCTGGAGCCAGAGGTCAGCACCCAGACATCCCATGGGTGTTTCCTCAGTGGGTGCCCTGCATCCGGAGCCCCCTGCATCCATGGCACAGGGCCATGGGGTAGTTGCCTGATAACATTGTCCCATTTTAATCTTTTTAAGCCTTTCCTCTGCTTTCTCAGTGGCCCCTTTCCGGCCTTTCTCCTGCTGTCTTTTCCTTGTGCAGTGGCCAGCCAGCATTTCTCCCACAATTCCTGCAAGCTTTCATCCCATCCTTGCTCTTCCCCCAATCCCGCCGAGCTCTGATAACCCCTAAATGTGGCGTGCAAAGCAACCAAAAGTGGTTTAAAGGGCAAAATCTGGGTTTAATCTTTGCCTGTCTGATGGAGAGGGGCCAGGACTGACTGGGTCCTCCAGGCTCCAGCATCCTTCAAGGCATGGTGCTGGGCCCATAGCAGGGCTCACTCCAGAGGCACTGGAGCCTTGGTGCTCCAGCTTTCCACCTTGCAAGCAGCCACATGCTTTAATTAGGTGAGGAGCTGGGGAGTTGGGAGAAGGGGGAGTTTTATTCCCTCAGATCCCAGCTGGGAGCCCGTGGAGACAGGCTGGAACTTGCCCAGAGTCCCATAGCATAGCTCTTGCCTATGTGGGATTTTTTTTCCCCTGCAGCTGGGATGGGTTAAGTGGGGTTTTAGGAGCATTTTCTTTTCTCTTGGGTGCTTAAAACAACAATAAATAACATCCCAGCCCAGTGAGATAGGCGGGTGACGCTGCGAGGAAAGGGAGATGTTGCTTTGCTGATTTATGGGGCTTGTTTTGCTTTTTTTCATCTTCACAGGTCACTGCTAGCATTTTGTGGAATTGGCTTTGCTGCAGGAAAAACTGGTTTCCAGCTTTCCCGTTAGGAAGAAACTTCTGCAATCATGTAATTAAAATGCAGGAGAAAATAAAATAGCAAGAAATAAATAAATCCCAGAGCAGCTGCTTGTGATGCTCGTAGGCTGCCTGTGTCCTTTGCCTTGCTCTAACCTTGGCTGTGCTGCTGCAGCCTGTGGCAGGAAGAAAAAAAAGGCATTTTTTTGCCATTTCTCTGAGCTTTCTATCTCATGCACCAGCCTGCAAAAGGAAAAAAAAAATCATCTACATTTTGACCATGGGAATGCTTTAATCCATCGTGAGGCATTTCCAGGGTTTATTATCATCTTATCTGAGCTGGGGCCGGCACCAGGCTGGCCTCCTGTTAGGCAGGGAATGTTGGGACTGTGACTCCTCCATCCCATAAATGAGAAATGAGGGATCTGATTCCTCCCCATCCTCTTGCAGTAGGACAGCAACCACTTGAAGGGTTGCATCGTGGGGTCCCCAGAGCTTTTAAAGAGCGAAGGAAAATGCTGCCTCCATGGGATTATTCTTGTCTTGTTTTTTGTTTTTTTTTTTCATAAAGGAGTCACTGCTTAGACTTGGATATTTGGATATATGGGAGATGAATATTTTTCATCTGGCATGGCAGTGGGTATTGCCTCACTGGGGGAGGGAGAGAAAGACCCCCTGCTTTTTGGGGCACCTTGAACTCTTGAGCGTGGCCATCAGAATGAAACCATCCAAAATCACAGAATGTTGTTGAATCACAGAATGGTTTGGGTTGGAAGGAACCTTCAAGACCATCTTGTTCCACCCCCTGCCATGGGCAGGGACACCTCCCACCAGCCCAGGTTGCTCCAAGCCCCGTCCAGCCTGGCCTTGGACAC
>JAWWEE010000002.1:5448120-5480199 GCA_035221455.1 Xenops minutus
TTCCAGGGATCCAGGGGCAGCCACAGCTTCTCTGCCCAACCTGTGCCAGAGCCTGCCCACCCTCCCAGGGAAGGATTTCTTCTCAATACCCCACCTAACCCTGCCCTCTGGCAGTTTGAACCCATTCCCCTTGTCCCAGCACTGCAGGTGCTTGTCCAAAATCCCTCTCCAGCTCTCTTGGAGCCCCTTTATGCTCTGGAAGGGGCTCTAAGGTCTCATTCTCTGAAGACACTCCAAACCCACCCTGGTATGATCCTGTGCCACTTGCTCCAGGTGAACCTGTTGTAGAGGGGGGTTGGATTTGATGATCTCCAGAGGTCCCTTCCAAGCCCAGCAGCTCTGGGATTCTGTGAATGACGTACCATGAGGCTCTCCCAGCCTTTCCAGCCCGCCCCCCCTTTGAACCCTCTGGTATGTGAATTTTTGCTGGTGTCAGAGGGTCGGCGGCAGCAAAATCCCTCCCGGTTAAAGGGTGGGAATACCAGTGTGTGCAGCTTGGGATAATTACCAGTTGTCAGCAAAACAATAGTGGCATTGTAGGGCAGGAGCAAAGGGAAAGGGCCCCTGTCTTGAGCGTAATGTTACTTTTCTATTTACGTTGCCATAGTCTTTGCTGAGAAATGGCCCTATTCTCTCTAATCCTCCCCTTCAGGCATTCCTGCTGGGCTTTTTTGTGTGGTTTGGGTTTTTTTTTTTTTCCTTAACCCTTATCATTCCAGAAAACAGCTTGTGGGGACCTATCTCTGTGGTGCATGGATGCCCTTGGCCAGTGGCATTGTGCTTGTGGACTGGCCAGCTTTGCTCTGGAGTGCTGATGCCTGGGATGGTGCCTGGCTCTGGCATCATCCCTTCACTCAGGAGGGGGCAAACCTCCTCTGGAATCTCCATCTTCCTGCAAGCAGGGACTCGGTTTACAACCCCCCTTGTTCTTGACATCTGTCATGTTATAGATGGTGAACTCCACTGCATTAAAGCTAGTTATTGACAATGTATTTTGCTTAAAGAGCAAGTGACTTGTAGAAAAAGGGAACAATTGGTCAAATGATGGCTGTTTGTTGGAAAGGGATGATGTATTTCCTGCCATCATCCTGGTCCTGTTGGCTTTCCACAGCACTTATGTGGAGCAGCAAAGTATCATTGACCTGTATGACCCACTTAGTATCCATCTCCAGCAGTGCTTGGAGTTCCTCAAAAGATCTAAATTTTCCTGCTTAAATAAATACTTGCTCTGCCCATGGAGACATGGTAGGGAGAGGGGAAATCTCAGCCTTGGCTGACATCAGATTGTCATAGCTCAACTTAATTCAGAGATGTTCAACTGATTTATTTTTCCTTTTAGTGTTGGGACATGCCGGGGGGGGTGGGTCAAGGGCTGGGTGATGCTTTCCCTGTTTAAGTGACCCCTCATCCAGGCTGCTGCTGACCCCAGCACCTGCTCATCAGCCTGGTCATCACCCCCCAAAGGGTCTGCTGGGCATCTCACCCCCTTGTGTCTCCAGGTTGGGGGACCAAAAGGTCTGGCGTGATGCGCAGTGTCCTACAGACAGCCCTGGGATGAGAAGACAAAGCAGGATGGCCCAACTCTGCTGCCTGGTGCAGGGGAAACTTTGCAAGGAGCCAAAACCTTGGAAAGGCTGCCAAAGTCAGCAGCACAAGCAAACTATTGTCTGAGGAGTGCAAAGAGGTGGAAGGACCACGGAGCAGACACGGAGTCTTATTACGAGCTCAGCAGGAGCCTTCCAGAGGCTCCAAGCTAAACAAAGTCGCCTTGCGCTGCAGGAGGGCAGCTCTGACAAGACCCAGGCTGGTTGGATGAGCTGAAATCCAAAAACAAATCCCCCTCCTGGATCCCCCCTTTTCCTGTCCATTCCCTAACAAAGCAGGGTTTCTCCCCACCTGGCCCCGCAGCAGCCGCGTGGGCTCGGGTTGTGTTTGCTGCACGCTGGGTGAGGTTGGTGACCTGCAGAGGGATTTCCCTCCCTGTAAACCCAAGCTGGGGCTCTGGAAAGCACCCACAGGCTGTGGAAATAGCCTGTTGTGGCAGCATGGACCAGCATCCCTGGCTGGTGGCAGATGCAGGATGGATGCTGTTCCGCAGGAGGGATGCTGTGCCCGCTCCGTTGTAGCTTCAGGTACAACATCATTTGATAGCTTTTCTGTATTTCCTTTGGTGAATTGGTTTTTTTAAGCTGTAGTGGTATTTTCCTCCGTTCTGGAGTCCTGGGAAACAGCTGGGAATGGGCAGCTCCCAGGTTTTTTGTGGTGCAGGTTTCAAAGTTTGTGAAGGGGTTACTTGCCGACAGTGTTTCTCTGTGACATTGGAGGCTTCATATCCTGGCACGGCTGAGGGGCCTGGAGGGATTTGTTTGAGCTCCAGGGATATGAATCCCACCTGGGTACCTTGTCTTCCTCTGATTTTCAGGTTGGGATGGCACTGACTTGGAGCATCCTGTCCTTCATTCCCCCTAATCCTGCCACACAGCATCTCTCCACGGTCCAGGATGCTGGGAGCGCTGGGCTCCCTGTATCCCCAGCTACATGGAGGCTTGGGAATGGGAATGCAGTTCCTGCCTGTCCCTCATGGGGACAGCAGCCAAACCCCCCTCCTCTAACCAGGGTAGCCTCCCACTCCTGCCCAGAGGGTGGAGAGGAGTGTCTTGGAGCCCCCTTGGCTTCATGCTGAGGCAAGAATGCCAGGAACTCCATTGAAATTTGGGGCTTCTCAGGAGTGGCTCCCAGGCTGAGCCCGGACCTTGATGGGGGATGAGAAGGGGGGAGGCAAGTCTTCCCCCCTCCGAGGAGCAATTAGTCTTCAAGGTGATTTATTAACCTGGAGGAGGATGGTTGAGGGGGTCGAATTCCTTCCCTCACCTCCTGCACCTTATCTCCATCTCCGGGCTGTGGGATGGCCCTGGGGGGAGGCAAGTGATGGGAAGCAGAGTCCTTTGCCCCTGTGGGGGGAGGATGGGGGGAACACCCGGTGGGGCTGGGGCAGAGAGGTCACCCCGAGCTCATCTTGTGTTTTAAAGACCTCCTTGCACTGTTACAGCCCTCCCTTGGGCTCAGCTGTGCCCATACATTGATGTGCCTTCTCCACCACCCCTTCCCAACAAGGGCACCTCGTGGGGTGGCCAGAGTCACCCCAGCCCCAGTTCTCTGTGTCCTGTCCCATTCATATGGATGGGGCAGAGAGGGACACCAGCATCTCTTGGCAGTGCCTTACCCAGCTCTGCTCATTTTGGGAGCAGGAGGAGGATGCAGGTCACTGGTAAGGTTTGGGCACAGCTGCCCTCCTTTCCCCCCTGGGCTTCTTTAATGGCTCCCCCAGACAGTTGTGACATTTTCATGGTTTATCTTATCGAGGAATTTGCTGGGAGGACGTTTCTGCCTCTCCATGAGTAACTGTTTAGGAACGCTCTGGGGAGCTCCATGGTATTGCACAGCCAGAGGCTCTGGGGGGAAATACTGGCCCTGGGGGCAGGTCCTGGCAAACCAGCACCTGTGTCATGTTTGGGGCTGTGATGGTGCTGTCACTCCCTTGTGCATCCTCACCCCCTCTCCCTGCCTTCCCTTCTCCCTGGCTGAGCTCCCATGCATGGGCTGCATCCCACTGCCTCTCTCCAGGGGCTGTCTCAGCATGGGAGGTCAGTGGCTTGGGATGTGGCAACATCCTCGGGCCTTTTAAGTGGTGTTTGGGCTTTTAGATGGAGAATGGATTAAAATCCCAAACGTCAATAGGATTTACGGATACCATCTGCTGCTGACAGTCCCTGAATTCTTCTGCTCAGTGCAGGAGTGCTCCCACTTCCCTCCTTCCCTCCTTCCCTCCTTCCCTCCCTCCCTTTCCTTCCTTCCCTCCTTCCAGTAATGAATGAATTTGTTAACTAAAGCCCTGGCTTGCCAAGGGAGGCTCCCTGGGAGCTGTGCCATGGGATGCTGTGAGCTCCATCCCTCTCTGTCTCCAGTCTGATATGCCCTGAGAAGGGGGCTGCCTTCCCCTCTGGGGCTCAACCTCTTGGCATTAAAACCCTTTCCGCAGCTGCACTTTGTCTTTTGGGGCTCAGGGTCTCAACCCGGGGTGCCAAAGTGGTTTGTGATGCCCTTCCTGGAGGTGTGAGCAGCAGGGGGAAGGAGGCTGCAGGTGACACCCCCTCACCTGTGCTCTCTGCCCACACCTCGGGGAGGGGTGGCACCGTGATGGGGCATCACCAGGGTGGGGTCCAGCAAAGTGGGCTGCACTGAGGATGCTTCTGTGCACTGCCCAGCCTGAGGCTCCCTCTGCTGTCTGTCTGTCTGTCTGTCTGGCTGTCCATCTGCCTGCACATCCCTCTGTCCATCCCTGCCTGCCCGGCTCTTGCTGGCGAGTCCTTGGGCTGTGGAGGGGGGATTGCTGAGCTTGGCTGGGCCAGGGTCCCTGTGCACTCCCAAAATCTCGCAGGGAGCAACCCCAGCCTGCCGGGGTCCCTTGAAACCCACTTACTTGGCCCTCGTTGTCCCTGAATAACATCGGTGTGCTTTAACCACAGATGGGATGCAGCACGTCTGAAATCTGCATGACAGGCTCTTTTTGCTCGTTTTTTTCTTTCTCCTTTCTCCCCCTTTTTTCTCTCCCCCCCTTCTCTATTCAGTTTCATTTTTCTCCTCCTTTTTTCCTCTTTTTTCACTTTTTTCTTCCCCCTCTTTCCCTCTTTCTTTTCCTCTCCCCCTTTTCACCCTTCTCTTGTCCTCCTCTCTTTTGCCCTCTCTTCCTCCTCCTCCTCTCATTTTTCTCTTTTCTCCTCTCCTCTTTTCTCTCCTTTCCCCCTCTGATTTTTCCATTCTCTAATCTCTTTTTTCCTCTTTTCTCCTCTTTTCTCCTTTCTCCCAACTCTTTCCTCCACCTCATTTTTCCCTTCTCTCCCCCCAACTCTCTTCCCACACTTCCCCCAATCTCTTTTTTCCTCTCTTTTTTCCTCCCCTCTCCACTCTTTTCCCCCACCGTTTTTCCTCTCTTTTTCCCTTTCCCCCTCTCTCTTTCCCCCTCCCTGTACTCCTGGGACAGGACTGAGCCCTCAGTGAGCAGGGCAGCCTAATCCCCCTTTTCCAGATGGTCTATGCTGCACCACCAGATGCTGGACAGCCTTGGGAAGATGCAGTCAGCCTGTTTGGGAGGGAACTAGGACCAGAACGAGGGTCCAAATTTGCTTTTAAAGAAGTTCAAGGTTATGATGAGCTGGCAGCAGCATCCTCTGGAGCATGCAAAGTGCTTTTTTGGGAGCCTTCAGCCTGGAGGAGGCTAAAACAAGGGCTTTTCCCTGCTCTGCCAGCAAGCCAGCTGCCATGACTTCTCCTTGGGGGAATACCTCTCCAAAATATTTCACCAGCTGGTACATTCCCAGTCCCTGCCTTGGCTGCTTGGTCAGTGGCAAAGCTGGGTGTGCTGGGTCCAGATGCTCCAGTGCCACCTGTGGCACCAGCCCACCCTCTGAGCACCTGTTTTGGAAATCCCAAGTCCCTGATTTTGGGATGCCCCAGCCCTGGCTCCTTCCCTGGGAGCTGCCAGCGTGGAGGTGTGCAGTGAAACAAAGATCATTGACCTTATGTGGGCATCCCACGGGATTGCTGCTCCACTCCACTATCATGAGCTGCCTAATCCCAACAAAAGGGAGAAATAGGAATTTTTCTGGCTGGGCATCATGTCTGTACATGCTTGGGGTACCCCAGCAGGGTGCTGCTGCCAAAACCCTCCTGGCTGAGGCAAGGCAGCTCACAGGGACGCGTGATGCTCCCTGCTGGCCCTAGGAGGCAGCTCTGGGGAGCTTGGATCACATCCCTGCTGGGGGGTTTGGATCACATCCCTGCTGGGGGCTTGGATCACATTGCTGCTGGGGGGCTTGGATTACATGTCTTATGGGATGCTTGGATCACATCCCTCTTGGGGGCTTGGATCACATCCCTGCTGGGGGTTTGGATCCCTGCTGGGGGGTTTAGATCACATCCTTCCTGGGAGTTTGGATCACATCCCTGCTGGGGATTTGGATCACATCCCTCCTGGGGGGCTTGGATCACATCCCTCCTGGGGGGCTTGGATCACATCCCTCCTGGGGGCTTGGATCACATCCCTCCTGGGGGGTTTGGATCACATCCCTCCTGGGGGCTTGGATCCCATGTCTCATGGGGTACTTGGATCACATCCCTGCTGCTGGCTGTCACTCTGCTTATCCCCCACACAATTTGGAGACCAGGCTATGGGAACACCAATCTTTTCCATCCCACCAGTGGCAGAGCAGCAGTAGTTGCTCCTACCCCTCTCGGATGTGCCAGGGACATGGCAGGGGGTGGTCCCACAGCACACTGTGCCACTGCACCCTCGCCCCAGGGAAGCAGAGCTGGGCATAGCAGAATGCTGTCCAAACATGCTGCAGTGGGTTGGCAGATGCCTGGCTGCTTTCCTCAGGTTGATGGGAGCACAGGAGCTTCACGGAGGGGGGGCCCCTATGGAAACTCTGACATATGGACAAAACTGCGTTCCGTGTGGATTAGTGGTGGGCTGTTCCACAACAGGCACCCCTAACAGCATCAGTCATGGGCAAGCTGTTGGCAGCAGCATCCAGCTCCCATTTTAAGGGGAAAACTCACCCGTTTCGCTTAAAAAGCAGTGTGGGAAATGTTGCATAAAGCAAAGTAGGCATCTGAACATTTGTTTCAGTGATTTTCCCGGATGTTTTTAAAGCAGAGCACCAGGAGAGCTCTGCACTGTAGGACCACGTTGTGGCAGACTGTGACTTTCCCAGTCACGTGGCCAAGGGGAGCCAAAATTGTCACCTCCCCATCAACATCCCTTCTCAGGGACACTTTCTGAGTTGTGAAGGTGATTTGACTGGTGTCACCATGGCACTGTGGGCTGTGGGTGTGCTCCATCCCTGCAGGGGAGTAGGGACTTAGTGATCCCCAGGAACAGGGGGCATTGTCACCAGAGCAGGGCAACGCTGATGTGGGAAAACAGGAGGGATAAGTGGATTGGGGGGGAATTTTTTTCAGCTGAGGTGAAGAAGAAGAATTGAATTTTTCGGGGTGTGGGAGGGTGCCAGTGCTGCCCAGGGGAATTTGCATCCTGGGCTCCAGGAAAACTTGTGATTGGAAAACTTGTGATGGGAAAACTTGTGATTACTCAGACCTGGCTTCGAGACGTGTCTGGCGTGTGATGCTTCTGGTGGGGGGGTTGGAAGTGCCCTCCTTTGCCATCCTGTGACAGCACCTGCGGGGTCCTGGCCCTGTAACCAAGCTGGGAAAGCAGCTTTAAACACTTGACTTTTGGGACTCGTTGTGTTTCCGGATGGTGGAAATATTGGAAACGCTTTCTGGCTTTGTTTTCCCTCCTTGTTCTGTTTTGCTCTGAGCTTGTGACCTTTTCCCCAGATGTGGAGCAGGGTGTCTCATCAGAGCTGGTGGCATCTCTGGGGACCATAGCCATGCATGACCCCGCCACGTACAGTTCTTGATTCAACCAGAGCCACCGAGCAGAGAGATAGGATTTAGGATTTTCTGGCCAGGAAGGAGTTAAGCAGCTGGCAGCAGCTGCTGGAACAGGCGATAAGGGTGCGTCTGAAGGCTGGCTTGGCTCCCAGAGGTTTTGGGGGGCTCAGGTGGGTCCCCAGCTGGGTGGTGGGGTCCCTGAGGGGCTGTGCTGGGAGTGGGAGGCTGGCGCTGGGGAGAGGAGGGTTTGGCGAGCCCGGCAGCACAGCCACTCCTCCTGCTGCTCCTCTCTGGTTTGAAGGGTCGAGTGCTGGAGCTTGGGAGCAGAGAGCAATGTGAGTGCTCCGGGAGTCTGGATGGGGCAAAACTGCCTCTCCCCTCCTTTCCTTCCTCCCTTTCTCTCTGGGAAGGAACGGAGTTGTTTTCCCTTTCCAATGGCCCCACCGCGCTTGGGGCTTCTGCTCCTCCTGGCTTGCTGCTTCTCCTGCTCCGAAACGCAGCTCCTCGACTGGATTTGGGACAGCACGAAGACCACGGGAAGCCCAGCAGCTCCTGGTGAGGGAATCCCAGCGTCAGAGCCACTTTCCTCAGCGGCAGCTCCTGCTCCCAGCCCGTCCCCAGGAGCCTGGGGTGGTGAGGTGGTGGGGAATGTCACCACCCCACGGCAGCAGGAGCCAGATCGTGGGACAGCAGCGCCTGTGGGTGAAGGGACTGCAGCCAAAACCACAGAGCAGTGGGACAGGAATGTCCCAGGGCTGCTGGAGAGCACGGCACAGACAGGCATCGCTCCTCCCCACGGCACCTCACCTGCCCCCAGACTGGATGTGATCAGCAGCTCCACTGAGGACCCACAGCTCCTTGGGATGGGGAGCACTGAGAACCCACAGCTCCTTGGGATGGGGAGCACTGAGGACCCACAGCTCCTTGGGATGGAGAGCTCTGAGAACCCACAGCTCCTGGGGTCAGGGACTCCTGAGGACCCACAGCTCCTGAGGATGGGGAGCACTGAGGACCCACAACCTCTGGGGATGGGGAGCTCTGATAACCCACAGCTCCTGGGGTCAGGGACTCCTGAGGACCTGCAGCTCCTTGGGATGGGGAGCACTGAGGACCCACAGCTTCTGAGGATGGGGAGCACTGAGGACCAGCACCTCCTGGAGTCAGGTACCACAGAGTCCCCACAGCTCCTGGGGATGGGGAGTACCAAGGACCCGCAGCTCCTGAGGACGTGGACCACCAAGCACTCACAGCTCCCGGGGATGGGGACCACTGAGGACGTGCAGGTACAGGGGATGAGTAGCACTGAGGACCCACAGCTCTTGGGGATGGGGAGCACTGAGGACCCACAACCTCTGGGGATGAGGAGCACTGAGGACCCACAGCTCCTGGGGACCACTGAAGACCCACAGCTCCTGAGAACAGGGACCACTGAGAACTCAGAGCTCCTGGGGACCGGGACCCCCCCAGCACTGGAGACATGGATGTCCTTGCAGAGACCAGCAAGGCCCCAGCCAGGTAGTGCCTCTTTTCCTTTCTCACCAGGTGACAGTGCCCATAAGCAGGCAGTGCCAATCCAGGACCCCACAGCACCACCTCCCCATCACCACCATGGAACGTCACCCAACCTATGGCACGACACCGGCCACGGGGGGCTGGCCTTGGCCAGCATCAATGGGAGCCAGAGCCCTGCTTTGCCTCACCAGGGGGTGGATAATGATGTGAATCCTCCTCTTGCTCATCACTCCAGCCCTCTTGAGTTCGATTTACTGGCAGCCACTAGGAGACTCTACGGTGGTAGTGGCGCGGGGCTCGCATCCTTCTTGCCTGGACTGATGCCAACAGCTGGCCATTGCCTGCCCATGCCAACCCACCTGCCCTTCTGCAGCGTGCTGGGCACCAGCCATGTCCGATTGCCAAATTACCTCCGCCACGGCAGCGAGGAGGAAATTCGGGCCGCTTTGCATGAGTGGGAGGGGCTGCTTGAGTCGCGGTGCCATCGCTACCTGGAGTGGTTCCTCTGCTTGCTGCTGCTCCCCGGGTGTAGCACCTCGGTCCCCATAACCCCCCCGCCGTGCCAGGGCTTCTGCGAGGCCGTCAGAGACCTGTGTTGGAGTCACTTGGCTGCTGGGCACCTGCCTCTGCCTTGCGATGCTCTGCCTGAGGAGGATGAAGGGTATTCTTGTGTCTTTATTAATGCTTCTGCAGGTAACGTGGCTGGGTGACATCCCTGTGTTGTGTGTCTCTCCCCCCCAAAACCCCACCCCAGGTGCTGAGGGATGCTTCTGGGATGCTGCTGAGTCAGGAATCGCTTTCCATGCAGCCTTGGCTTTTTCAAACAGAGAACCATCGGGGTTTGGCTCCCCTACAAGGCTGAGCATCACTCCTGGTGAAACACAGTGGGGGTTCTGGTGGCCAGGACAGGAGATGCTGCCCCAGCACATCCTGCTGGCCTTTTAGGGCTGGTTTCCCAGTGCCACAGTGCTTTGGGGTGCCTGTCCTGGGACTGGGGCACTTGGAGAGCTGTCACCTCCCCACGGGGACAGGGGAAGGACCGCTGTGACCACCCAGCTGCAGCACTGTGCTAGTGAGGAGGTTTCAAGGTGACCCATGGCAGTGCCCACACGCTCCCCTCTCCTGGAGCAGCCCTTTACCTCGGGTTAATGATTCACCCCACGGCTAATGTTTGATCCTTGCCTGCTTGGAAAAGTGGGAGAGGTTACTTCGCCTCCAGCTTTGTCATTTGGTGGTGGTGACCTTTCTGTGTGTCAGCCGGGGACCCAGACGTGCCTCTGGGGCCGTGGGGGTGAAGGAACAGCAGCGGGGTGGGTGACTCGTGCCTGGAGAAATGCACATTGGGATGAAGGCAGGAGCTGCCCCCACCAAACCCTCTGAATGAGGCTGTGTTCCCATGCCAGCCCCCCCGTGCCCTCGGGTGATAGCTGGGAGATGCCAGTGAGGAGCCAGAGGGGTGATTTAGGGCTCAGAGGGGGGCTGGGTGGCAGACAAGGGTCCCACACATGGTGCCCTCAGTGTCAAAGAGGCTCTGTTCGCTGGGGGGATGCAGTGGGATCATGGGGATGCTCAGAGGGGAGCCACATGCCATTCCAAGACCATGCCATAGTGTCTCGGATGGAATGAGTGGGGGATATGGAGGCTTTGGTGCACCTCATGGAGTGACTTGAGATGCTCCTGCATGCTGGGGGTTCCCTGCATCCCACACTGGCAGCCTGGGCTCGAGCCAGCCAGGAAGGTCATGGAGTGGGATGGTGCCTTGGGACATCCCGGGGACCTTTCCAGTGGCAGAATCACTGCAGCAAGAGACATCCCCACAGCCATCCTGTGCCAGCACCAAACTCACTGTGGCCTCTGCCATGTCCCCATGCTCCACGGTGGATGCTGCCAGTGTGCCACAGGGTTGATGGGCTGCAATGTTTGGGCTCTGGATACCCTTTGGAAAAAGCAGGCACGGCCTGAAAGGTTTGGTGGGTGAGAAGGGGTACTTGGCTTTTGGAGGGGAGCAGATGTTTGAAGGGATCTCCCTTTACCCCTCTGCTCCCCAGTCCCCATCCAGCCTTTGCTTGCTGTCATGCAGGGAAAAGGTGTCTCCTTTTGCTTTGGGAAGTGCTAGCACCCAGCTCCCAGTCTGGACTCAGGGCAAGTGGCGTGTTTGGAGAGGAAGGAGGCTCCCAGAGCCAGCTGCAGCTCCAAGGGGAGCGTGGTTGAAAACTGCACTGCTAACAAAAGCCTCTTTCAGCGTGTCCCCCATCATCCCAAACCCCGGGGGGGGACACAATGACTTGTCTGGCTGCAGGAATTGCAGTGCTGGCTCTTACACCCGTGTGGATCCCCGTGAGGAAGCTCTGGTTTTCTTTTTCCCTAAAGCTGCTGAGAGTTTGGCTTCCTTGAACCCCAGATAAGCTCCATCCCTTCATCCTGGCATTTGTGATTGGAGTGAGCTTGTAGGTGACTCGTGGGTGGGTGACAGTCTGTGGGTTTGAGGGAGCCCCACTCACTTGCCCCATCATTTATGGTGTAGGGCTGTGCACATGTGGGTGTGAAAGAGTGCTGGGCTCTAAAGGATGGTGGGCTCCAACATCCAGAGGTTCCCCTCCAAGCAGACTGGGGATGCCCTATGGGAAAGCCTGATCCCAGTGCAGGGCAGAGCAGTTTGAGAGCTCAGGAGACGATCAGTGGGTCTGGCAGAGCAAAAACTTGCCCCCCACCTTTATTCAGTGACATTTCTAATATCCCCACTGCTGGGTCCCTGTCATAGGGCTTGGCAGTGGAGGGAGACTGGGAATGCTACATGTCCCCCAGGCTTTGGAAGAGGCACCCAGCTTTTCATCACCATCCCAAGATGTGTTTTCCTTCCAGGCTGGGCAAGGCTGGGCTGATTCCTTTTTTTTTTCTTTTTTTTTTCTTTTTTTTTAAATTTAGGGTTTTTTTAAGAGCTCTGGAGGACAATGCCTGGCTGGGTGGAGGTTCCTGGCTGATCCTGCTGGGTTCAGCCCAGGATACCCCAGAATACATGCCTGATCCCCCCTACTCCCCATTGCTCACATAGGGATAGAGTTGGGAACATTGAACTGTCTCAGCTCCTGCTCCTGACTCGGGATGGGGCCAAAATCAGCGCCGAACACTCACTCCCAGTGCAGATCCCCCAGCTGTTTCAGAGCCAAGGGTGGTTGGGTCTCCTCACTCCCAGGAAACGAGAGGTTAAAAAGCACCCTGCGTGTTCACTCCCATGGAGCTGGCACTGACCCTGAGCAGTTGACATAGGGGAGGAGGAATCCAGCGCCCGGTGTGTGGGCGATGAGGATGTGCTGGCTGCCAAAACAACGGGAGCTGGCGGACAAGGGCCGGCTCGCCCCGACCAGATGTGCAGCTGCGTCGGGTAGGAGAGACGGTCGCCAGCAGAACTTCCCTAATTCCCTAATTCTCAACAGGAGTTGGGAAAGGAGGCGACCTCCAAATTGAGAGCATCTGGGAAGCTGCCGGGGCACACTGGCTTGAGTCATGTTCCCAGGGTGCTGCGAGGGGATGGCTCTGATTTATTCCCAGCTGGGATGATCCTGTCCCAGGGTGACGTGAGTGGTCACCGTGACCCCAGAGCTGGTATGGATGCAACACACTTCCTCAGGCCTCCGTGGTTGTTCAGCATCCTGGTGCTCCAGCAGCATTCCCCCACCATGGGCAAGATCCTGTTGGTTTTATCCCATTTCAGGGAACTCTGAGCAACCTGGTCTGCTGGAAAGGGTCTCCCCGCCCGTGGCAGAGGAATTGGAATTAGATGATCTGTAGGGATCCTTCCAACCCAAACCATGCTCTGGTGTGCCAGCTGCGATTGGAGAGCCAGCTGCTGGGATTGGGTGGCATTTTGGGACTCGCATCCAAATGGTGTGGTGGGAGCAGCTCGAGGTTGCTGCCTTGGCCAACCCACAGCCTGAAGGGAAGATCTCAGTCCCTGGGGAGGAAGGGCAGAGGGAGCCACTGAAGAACAGTGTTTGGGGGAGGCACAGCCAGGGGTGTCCCCTCAAGGCGCTTTGTTGAGTGACCATCCTTGCCTGGCTGGCTGTGACCATCCCCTTTCCTTTCTTCCTGCAGAGAACCTGAGTGCTGAGGTCAGCCTCCTGGAGCTGATTGGAGACCCGCCTCCCGAGGAGATCCTCAAAATCTATGGCCCTGACAACAACCCTGGCTACGTCTTTGGTCCCAATGCCAACACAGGCCAGGTGGCCCGGTACCACCTGCCAAGCCCTTTCTACCGGGACTTCTCCCTCCTCTTCCACATCCAGCCCACCACCCCCCGGGCCGGCGTGCTCTTCGCCGTCACGGACTCCTCGCAGAGCATCATCTACGTGGGTGTCAAGCTCTCAGAGCTGCGGGCAGGCAAGCAGCAGATCATCTTCTATTACACAGAGCCAGGCTCGCCCACCTCGTATCCGGCAGCCACCTTCACTGTGCCCACCTTGCTCAACCAGTGGACACGCTTTGCCATCAGCGTGGAGGAGGATGAAGTCATCCTCTACTTGGACTGCGAGGAGCACGAGCGGGTCCGGTTCGAGCGCTCCCCAGATGAGATGGAGCTGGAAGATGGCTCTGGGCTCTTTGTTGCTCAGGCTGGAGGGGCTGACCCAGATAAATACCAGGTAAGACCTTAGGTCAGCCCAAGGTGCATCTCCAAGAAGCCTGGAGAGATGTGACACCGGCTCTGCCTGTTGAACTAACCTCTTTGCCTGGAAGACAAGCAGCAGCCACGCTCCATGTGTGTCCCTGGGGAAGGGGACACCTGAAACGGGGGAAAAAGGTGTCTTGAGATGCCACTAACTTTATTGTCTTGGGGCTCACTAAGGCAAAGCTCTCAAGGTGGGCTGTCAGGAGGACTGTGGGATTGCCCTACAGCAGCCACTGCTGCCCATGTCTTTTCCCAGCAGACACATGGAGCCTCTTCAAATCTCACCATTGCTAAAAATACCCAACTGCTTTGGTGGAGGAGCTGGTTTGGCTGGGAAAATGTCTCTCTTAGCAGGAAAAAATGCTTGGGCTGGAGCATATCTTTGTTGGCTGATGCTGAGTGGTATCTCCAGGAAGACTTTGGAAAGTGAGGAGGGATGTGATAGCTCAGCCTGTGCTTTGAGCAGGACTCATGTTCTAGATAAGGCTTATGGAAAGTGTGGGGGAAATGCCCAGATGACATGGAAATCCCCTGCAGTGCCTGAGGAAAGGAATGTTCAGGTTTCTCATGAGTTGAGCAGGATTTGCCCAGCAACAGAGGCTCTGCTGAGGGAGCAGTGCTTTCCCCTTGAAGTTTTGCAAAGCACGTTTCTGAGCTTAAACATCATCTTGACTGTGCTGCCACATTCCTGGTTGAATGGCTTTGGGCAGGGAAAGATCCCCCAGGAAGGGGTTAATCATTGATGTGCTACAGGCTGGTTTGCACTGGGATTCGGGCAGGTCCCTCGAAAAGCCACTTTTTCCTCTTGAAGAGCAGTTTTTTTGCTCTTGAACATGTTGGGAGGGCCAGGTCATGGCCCTGGATATGAGCTCCTCTCCCCAGCTGGAAGTGGTTTGGCACCGTATGGAAGGCAAAGCAACAGCTTGGAGCAGAGCAGACCCTTTTAGCAGGTGATGCTCCCAAGCTTGCCAAACCCCTGATCCCACTGCCCACCCCCGGTTTTCCCGTGGGGAATAGCTGGCCATCGAGGGAAGGAGGCTGAGCGCCTTGGCTGGATGAGAGGAGAGCAGCATCTGACTGCCTCGTGGTGTTTCCATCACTGCCCAGCCCTGACTCGTGTTATCTGAAACTAACAGGGCATCGAGCAGATTAAAACCTGGCCCCGGGTCAAGCTGCAGGATGAGCTGCTGGCAAGGCAGCTGGAGGGGTGTCCTGGCACCTCTACTCCTTCCAGAGTCGCCTTTGTGTCAATGGCATGAAATCTGGGGGGGGCAAAGGCTGCAGGTGATGCAGAAGCCCCTGGGACAGCAGTGACTAAGAGGGCAAATGGGGTCTCAGATGGGGTCTGGCAGGAGCATTTGTTTGCAGCTGGATGTGGCACTTGGGGATATGGTTTAGTGGAGGATCTGGCGGTGCTGGGGAAATGGTTGGATTTGCTTTTGGAGGGCTTTTCCAACCTTAATGGTTCCATGATTCTTTGGATTCATTGTAAGATCTATGGGGCTGCTGCCCCCTTTATTGGAGCAGAGAGGCTGAAAAAAAAGGCCCCTATAACCATCTCTCATGGGGATGCCTTGGTTCAGGGCTTGGAATTGGATTATTTCTGATGCCTCTGGCAAGCCCCAGGTTTCAACCTTGCAGCCTCTGCCCAACACCATCAGCATGGCCTGACAAGTCATGTACCAGAGCTGGCAGCAGGTGGGCTGAGCAGAGGAAGGGGCCAGGACCCACCCAGCTACCCAGCAGTGCTTTTACAGGGACTTTTTTTTGGCCATGCTCCTTGTTTGTCTTCTCCCAAGGGCTCCCTGCCCCATTCAAGGACTGCTGGCAGGTCCCAGTCCCTGCAGCCCACATTTTGTATTTCCTAGGATAATCTGCACTTCCGTACCATTTATTTGGATTTTGCAAACACTGTGTGTATCCAGGCCACTTGTTTATACAAGAAACCACCACAAATCCCTTCCTAAGGATGCAAACACCCATAGCATCCTTGTCTCAGCTGGGGAGGGTGTGTGGGTTACAGCCTGAACCCCACATCTGCCAATGCAAGTGAGGTCACCCAGCACATCTCAGAATGCAGCTTAAGTCTTTGCTGCTGAGGTGGGACACAGGGATGCTGTTGGGATGCTACCCACCCCTCTGCTCCTGGTGAGGAAGAGCAAGGGACCATGCTGGGAAGAGAGCTCAGTGAGGGAAGGTACCTCCCCCTTGGTGTCTCTTCTCTGGGCAAGACACCTAAAATAATATTTGGGCTGTCTTGAAAGCACAGTGCACCATGTCTGGGCAAGGAAATGTGATGGCCTTAAGAAAACAAGGATCAGGGGCTGTTGCAGTTCAGCCAGGCTGACTGTGACATTATCATGTGAATACGTTTTAAGTAAATTAAATCAAAGATGTATAAGAAATATATTTTTATATGATAATAAAAAATATACAAATTCCTTTTGCACGCAAATGCCCCCAGGTGGGTGGTGACCTCCTCCAGCTGCTGGCACTGCTGACAGCAGATCTCATCCATGCCTCTCCTGCCACTCGAGGACGTGGTGGCCAAGTGGCACAGCAGGTCACATCACGGCGGGGTGGCTCGTGGCACACATCTCTCCGTGTCACCCATCCATCCCTCCTTTTCTTTCCAGGGGGTCATTGCTGACTTGAAGCTCCGAGGGGACCCACGGGCAGCCGAACGCCAGTGTGAGGAAGAGGAGGATGACACGGAGGTGAGGATGACACGCTGGCAGCCCGGCTGGGGCAGGCTCCAGGGGTGCCCCCCCACCATGCTCCCAGCTCATCTCTCATCCCTGCTCCCTGCAGGTCTCTGGGGATTTTGGCAGCGGGGCAGAAGGTGGACACCAACCCCCAGGGAAGGTCGGGGTGAGTTGTTGCCCGCAGGTGTAGCTGCTGGGGTGGCACCTCGGAATTTTAGTGGAGAGGAGGGCTGGGTGCCCTCCATGGTCACAGACACAGGATGCTTCGTGGTGTCCTGGCACCTGTTCCTTAAGGAAAGGCACTGGGAGGTGAATGGCACCGTTGTTTGCACAGGGTGTCCCAGGGCTGCTGGATGCTGTCCCTGTCACTTCTCCACCCCTGGTGGGGAGCAGTGGGCCGAGGAGCAGTGGGGGGTCCCTGCAGCAAGCTGAGAGAACCAGAGCAGAGGAGACGCTGCGGGTCTCCACTGGAGGTAATTCCAGCTGCTTTCCTCTTCCCAGGGGCACACGAGTGGGGACATGGTGGTGTGACCATCCCCAAGCACGACCAGGTCTCTTTTCCTTTCCCACAGGCACTGGCCCCAAAGGTGAAAAGGGGGAGAAGGGCGAACGTGGCTTGAAAGGGGACTCGGGGACTGGTGGTATCATGGGAACAGGCAATGTCAAGGGCCAAAAGGTGGGTGAGAGCATGGTCCCTGGGGCCTAGGGGGTGTCAGTGACATGTTTGACGCCTGCTACACTCTGTTTCTGATCCTCAGGGAGAGAAAGGAGACCTGGGCATCAAGGTGAGCATTGCTGGGTGAGCTGGGCCAAAGCCATGCCTTTCCTGGGCTGCCACTTTAGGGATGTGCCACCCATCCCCATCTCCCTTCCCTCCTCAGGGCAGTGCTGGATTTGGCTACCCTGGCTCTAAGGGCCAAAAAGGGGAACCAGGGGACCCTGGCCCACCTGGGACCCTCTCTCGGCACGCCGATGGCTCGGTGGTGGAGCAGGTCACTGGGCCACCAGGGCCACCAGGGAAAGATGGAGCCCCTGGCAGGGACGGCGAGCCTGTGAGTCGAGTCCCCTATCCCTGGGATGTCCCCTGTGCCTCCACCCTTCCCATCTGCACACTGACCTGTTCCCTCTCTGCCATTCCTAGGGGGATCCTGGCGAGGACGGCAAACCTGTAAGTGGGGTGGGGGCATGGCAGGGTGATGGGGGATAACCACCCCCTTGCCTTGCCACCCACTGACACCCCACTCCCCTTCACAGGGTGATATGGGGCCCCAGGGGTTCCCTGGCATGCCAGGGGAGCCGGGTCTGAAGGGGGAGAAGGTGAGTGCTGGTGTTGGGGGGCAGAACCTGCCACGTCCCCCTCTTTTTCTCACCGTCAGCTGGGCTGCACCCACAAACCACGCTCTCTCCTCTGTGCCAGGGTGACCCAGGTGTGGGGCCGAGGGGACCCCCTGGACCACCTGGCCCCCCAGGACCACCAGGACCCTCCTCCAAGAACGACAAGCTGGTGGGTGCCCCCCGGGACACAGGGTTTTGAGGGGTATGGGGGTCCCTCAAGCCCTGGAGGTGGAGGATGGTGCTGCCAGCCCTGGGCAGCCCCCCCTGTGCCTGACATCACCCTCCTGCTTCTCCCTCAGACCTTCATTGACATGGAGGGCTCTGGCTTTGGTGGCGACCTGGAGACCCTGCGGGTGAGTGTGGGTGAGTGCCTGTCCTGCCAGCCAGGAGTGGGGGGACATCCCCAGCCATGGCCCCCTTCTCTCTTCTAGGGTCCACGAGGGCCACCTGGTCCCCCAGGGCCACCTGGCGTGCCTGGTTTGCCAGGGGAGCCAGGACGATTTGGGATGAACCGCACGGACCT
Organism: Xenops minutus; assembly: GCA_035221455.1. Taxonomy (NCBI): domain Eukaryota; kingdom Metazoa; phylum Chordata; class Aves; order Passeriformes; family Furnariidae; genus Xenops; species Xenops minutus. The sequence goes on from JAWWEE010000002.1 coordinate 5,466,314, forward strand.
GCCAGGACCGCCCGGGCTGCCAGGCAGGGATGGGACCCCTGGTCCCCCAGGGCCAGTGGTAGGTGTATGGAGTAGCCAAGGGGACACATCCCAGGGCCACCCTGTGGCGGTGGGGGGCTCAGTGCCCACCAGCCCCATGGGGTCTCCCTGTGCTGGAACCAGCTCCTGGAATCTTTCAGGGTCCTCAGGGTCCTCCAGGAAGAGATGGGGAGGCTGGGCAGCCAGGGCCCAAAGGAGAGAGGGTGAGTGTCCTGTGGCCCAGGTGGCCCAGGAGCATGTCATGACCTTCCCACAGGGCAGCTGACACTCCTGGCACATCCCTGGCAGGTCCAACTCCTGGGCTGGGGGCACCATTGTGCTCCTGCCTGGAGCTGGTCAGATTCTTCACACCCTCTTCTCCCTCCTCCTCCTCCTCCTCCTCAGGGCGACATGGGTGACCTCGGCCTCCCTGGTGTACCGGGACCCAAGGTACTGTGCCTGGGCTGGGTTTTTTGGGGGAGTCCCTATCCATTGCAGACTGGAGGCAGGGATGCTGCTTGGGGGGCCATCTTGCATGGTGGTGGGGAGAGGGATGCTGGTATTTGGGTTCCTCCCAGGTCAGTGCCACAGCTCAAGTGTGCATGGAGCTGCTGACTCCCCAAGGGATGCTCACCAGGGTCCTGCCACCCTGCCTTGCCTTTGCTCCAAGTGCTGCAGCAGGAAGCGGGCAGGAAAGCCAAGCAGAGTGTTTCAAGGCACAGAAGAGAGTTTGCTTGAGAGGGTTTTGGGTGCTCACACCCCACTGGCAAACACACCATCTGTGCATCCCTCTCTCCTGCCTGTCTGCTCCAACTTCTCTCCACCCTGCATCCCCAAGGGTAGAAGTAAAGGCTTGCTGGGAGCCAGGCCGTCCCTTGGGATGACCCATCCACTGCAGCCTGAGCTATGGGCAAGAACCTCAAAAATTAAGGTTTCTTAACCTTAATTCTAATCTGCCAGCACATGGGATGGCAGTGGGTATAAGGACTGATCCTGGTGCTCCAAGACCCATCATGAGGCCCAGGGATGCCTGCAAGTATCCCTCCTTGGCACTGAGTTCTGCAGCATCAGAGCCAGCCAATGTGCAAAAATACTCCCATTTATGATTTTAGACAAGCCTCTGGTGGCCACTGTGGATATTACATGGGGAGCTGGTGGGATGAAGGATGCCTGAGCTGGGCAGTGCCCCTTCCCACAAAGCCCCAAGACAGGGGAGCATCAGGGAGAGCATCTGTGTCCTGTCCCAAAGGGGATTTGGGAGGGGATGTACTGCTTCCTGCTTGCAGGCTCCAGGCAGGGACCATTTTCACCTTCCATCTGTGCCCTTCTTGTCCCCTTTGCAGGGCAACAAAGGAGAAACGGGACCAGCAGGACCCCCGGGAGAAATAGGCTTAGCTGGGCTTCCTGGGCCCATCGGACCCCGAGGGCAGCCAGGACCCCCTGGGCCCCCAGGACCACCAGGACCGGGCTACGAGGCTGGATTTGTAAGTGGGCACTGCAGTGATGGTGGGTAGGATGAGCTGGAGCTGGGTGCAGACATGACTCAGCCCCTTCTCCTCCCATTTAGGGTGACATGGAGGGCTCGGGGCTGTCATTCACCCCTGGACCACCTGGACCTGAAGGACCACAGGTAGCTCTGTTCTTGCCCTCTCCATCCTGGGATCCCTGGGGTGTTCCCTGCCACCATGTCCCCTGCCATCATGATCCTCATGGTCTCCTTGTTGCTTGCAGGGCATGCCAGGACTGCCAGGGGTGAAGGTGAGGAACCCTTGCAGCATCTTCCTCACCCTGGCTCCATCCATGCAGGATGCCTCCAGGCAGCCTAAAGGAATGCTCCTGCTCTAACACCTCTTTCCTTGCAGGGTGAGGTTGGCAGCCCTGGACAGCCCGGCCTGCCAGGACCGAAGGTGGGAGCATGGGGAGATTGGGGTGGGCTGTGTGCCAGCACCTGGGTTTGCAGGGCACCAGGCAGGACTCCTGTGCTCCCCAACCTGGGGCTGGATGCTCCCTACTGCATCCTGCTCTTTCCCACTCCTCATTGCAGGGAGATGCTGGCATGCCTGGTGTGGATGGTCGCCCTGGCCTGGAGGGCTTCCCTGGACCACAGGTAGGAGCATCAGCCCCCCAGTTCCAAAAGCCCACTCACAGCAGGCAGAGTACCATTGATTGCAGCAGCTCCATCCCCAGCAGCCAAAGTTCCCCCTCCCTGCTTTGGGACCCGTCTCACCACGTGCCAGCTGTGCCCACACACCTCAGGACCTGTCCCCATCACCTTGCCACCCCACTCACTACCACCTCCACCTGAAACTGCCACAGCCTGGCTCGCTGCCTGGACCTTGGAGGCAGAGCAGGGTGGCCTGAAGGATTTTGCTGAGCTGCAGATGGGAGGGGGTCTCTGCTTGTGAGCCAGAGCCTGGCTCCTTGTGGTGCCAAGCAGAAAGCTCACCCCTGCCTGCTTCTCCTTCCAGGGACCCAAAGGTGACAAAGGCAACCCCGGCGAGAAGGTGGGTGTCACCAGGCTGGGGATGGGGATTAGCTGGTGGTGGCCATGGGGCTGATGGCTTGTGTCTTCCAGGGAGAGCGAGGACAAGATGGTGTGGGCCTGCCTGGCCCCCCTGGGCCACCTGGTCCCCCTGGAAGGGTCATCACTGTCTCGGGTGAAGATGTAAGTGGTGGCACTTGGCTTCAGCATAGCTGGAGGAAGCTAAAACTGGGGGGGAGGAAGCCATCATGTAGGGGATAGGAGGCAGACCTCTCTAGGAGCTCTGCCCTGCAGAGCAAAGATCAGTGTGAAAAAGCTCATTTTGTCTCTTTTAGCAGAAGTCTTTGGTGGCCTTTCCTGGTCCAGAGGTAGGTGCTCTCCTGCCACCTGTGCCCACCCCTCAACAGTGCCAGGAGGGCACCCTGTTTTTCAGAAAGAGGGGGTTTGCTCTTAGAAGCATCTCTGCTTCTCTCTGCAGGGCAGACCAGGCCATGCTGGCTTCCCGGTGAGTCAGTGACACATCTGGGGACTGCAGGGGTGGCCTCTGTGACAGCTCTGGTTGCTGGTCCTGCTGCACTTTGCTGCAGGGTTTGGGGTCTGCCGTAGGTGGGTTGGGAATGACAGGAGGCTCTGTGTTCTCCCTGCAGGGTCCAGTGGGACCGAAAGGAGACCAGGGGTCAACTGGTCCCCAGGGCTCCCCAGGGTTGAAGGTAACTGCTCCAGGCCACCTCCACCCCTGGGGGGGTCACTGTCCTGGTCCCCCATCCTACCTGGCCACCAGGTCCTGCTGGTGACATGAGCCCTGGCATGGGAGGGAGGCTGGTCCCTCCGTGTCCTCTCACACCTCTTCCTCTCCTGCAGGGGGAGAAGGGGGAGCCCGGCGTCATCATCAGCCCTGATGGGACTGTGGTCACCGCAAAGATCAAAGGAGAAAAGGTGAGAGCATGGCAGGAACGGGGGGCACATCCTCATGTGACAGCTGCCAGGTAGTCCTGGTGGTGATGCTCTTTCCCTCTCCATTGTCTGCAGGGGGAGCCGGGGCTGCAGGGACCAATGGGACCATCGGTAAGTCACCATCACCATCCTCCTCGTGTCCCATGGGGAGGGACAAGAATGACCCTGGGCAAAGGGGGACAGTGGGTGCCCCCATACTGAGCATCCTCGTCCTCATCTTGTCTCCCTTCCAGGGTCCCCAGGGACGAACAGGGATGAAGGGAGAGATCGGCTTTCCGGGCAGACCCGTAAGACCTGCTCCCGGTTTGTTTGTCTCCTCGGCCATCGCCTCCACCCCATCCCCCCACCTCGTTTGCACGTCTTGCACCCACTGAACCCCAAACCCTACCGTGTCCCCGAGGGATGGGGTGATGCCGGGGCGTCGGAGGCGATGCCGGGGTGTCAGAGGTGACTCTGGAGCATCAGATGTGACACCAGGGGCTGGCAGGGGGGACGGGGACGAGGCTCATCTGTCCTGCTCATCCACAGGGACGTCCTGGCATGAACGGGCTGAAGGGCGAGAAGGGTGACCCCGCAGATGTGCTGGGCTTGCGGGTGAGCACTGCTGTGGCCCCCCCAGCTGCTGGTCCTGCAGAGTGGGGGACACACACCGAGGGTCTCCCTGAGTACCTCAGTCTCTTTAGGCAAAGTCCCTCTCTCAGGGACTGGTTGCCCCTCTGGAGCAGGACATGGCCCTGGTGTCCCGCCCCATGGGGGGGACTGTCCACTTTTGCAGGACCCTGACACATCTTCTTGCCCTCCACAGGGTCCCCCAGGACCCCCAGGACCCCCTGGGCCCCCTGGGCCACCTGGCAGCATAGCCTACAACAGTGGCAACGTGAGTAGCAACACAGTCACTGTGATGGAGGTGCTGGTGGCTGAGTCCCCCGGTGCCCTCTGCCTGGCTGGAGGGCACAGAGGATACTCTGGTGACATCCTGGCTGGGGCTGGCACACTGGACTGTCACCAGCATTGAGGGGGGATCCCCAAGGATGCTGTTGTCTCTGCAGCAACTTCCTTTGCATCTCCACAGACCTTCAGTGACTCCAGCCATCCTGCACTGCCGGCTTTTCCTGGTAAGGGGGTGCCTCTCTCCCAGCCCCATCTGGGCAGTTTGGGGACCCTCAGCAGGGCAGGGCTGGGGGGAAGCCCACTCCCTTAGAGCTGGGGTGCTGCAGCTCTCAGATGGCATCTCTGCTGCTGCCTACAGGTTTCCACCAGTTCCCGGGACAAAAGGGAGAGAAAGGCGATGTCGGACCCCCGGGACCCCCAGGTAGGTGATGGGTCCCCACATGTAGAGGCAGGCAAGGCTTGGCTCATACCCATGCCCACTCTCCTCTCCTTTCCCTCTTTCTACAGGCCACTTCCCCTATGACCCAAGTCACTTCGGTGCCAACCTGCGGGTAAGGCGTTTACACACTGGTGGCTGGAACCTGGCACGGTGTGGGGTACCAGGGTGCCCCCTGGCCACTCACCCTAGGGCTGTGCCATCCCACAGGGTGACAAGGGGGATGCAGGTCCCAAGGGTGAGAAGGGTGAGCCAGGCAGCACCCCACTCTACGGTGCCAGTGTCTCTGGGCTGCCAGGGCCTCCAGGGCCCCAGGGATACCCTGGGCTGCCGGTGAGTACCTCATGGGGCAGGGAGCAAGGGGGGCATGGCGGGGGTGGAATCCCTGGGGGTTTTGCTCCAAGGAATGTTCTCTCACACTGCCTAGGGTCCCAAGGGGGACAGTATTGTCGGGCCACCAGGGCCTCCTGGACCTCAGGGTCCTCCTGGTATTGGATACGAGGGGCGGCAGGGCCCCCCTGGCCCTCCTGGCCCCCCTGGTCCACCCTCCTTCCCAGGTCCCCACAGGCAAGGTGAGTACCTGCGCTGTTGCATCCCTCCACCTGCCACCTCCACATCCCTCTGTTCACCCCCTGCACCCCTCCTGCATCCCAGCATCCTTCTCTGTGTCCTGACATCCCTCCCTGCATCCCTCACTCCACCTGCCACATCCCTCTCTCCACCCCACCGCATCCTTGCTTGCATCCCATGCCTCCCTCCCTGCACTTCTGCATCCCTCCCCATGCTGCATCACTCTACATCTCACCCTTTTCCCCCCACAGCTATCAGCATCCCTGGACCCCCAGGACCACCAGGACCCCCTGGACCGCCAGGCACTAGCGGCATGTCCTTGGGGGTGAGTCAGGGCTCTGGGCAGCGGGCAGGGGGTTGCCCGTGGGCCGACCAGCTGGTCCCTGAGCCCCCCGCCGGGCTGTGCCCGCAGCTCCGTGCCGTGCCAACCTACCAGGCAATGCTGAGCGCCGCGCATGAACTGCCCGAGGGCAACCTCGTCTTCCTGAGCGACCGGCAAGAGCTCTACGTCCGCCTGCGCGGGGGCTTCCGACGGGTGCTGGTGAGTGGGGGGGATGGAGGGTGCCCTGTCCTGGGTTGCAGCACCTGGCTCTTGGGGAGTGCAGACAGCACCGCCCTGGGGGTTCCGTGGTGACTCTTGGTGGTGCTCGGGGGTCCCCCAACCTGTGTGCGAGGAGGAGCAGAGGGGGGCACCCGGGATCTGATGTGCCATGCCCTTGCAGCTGGAGGAGCACAACCTGATCCCTAATGCAGCTCTGGTGAGTCCTGTGTTCCCCATGCCCACCCTTATCCCCCATCTCTGTCCCTATCCTTCATCCTCATACATCCTTATCCCATCCCCATTCTCCATCCTCATACGTCCTCATCCCATCCTCAACCATCTCCATCCAAAATCATCTTCATCCCCTTCTCCATCCATCCCCAACCACCCCCTTCTCCATCTGTCCCCAACCCATCCCCAACCATCTCCACTCCCATCCCCAGCCATCTCCACTTCCATCCCCAAGCACCTCCATCTCCATCCCTATCTCCATTCATCCCCAACCACCTCCATCTCCATCTGTCTCTATTCCAAACCATCTCCATCCCCATCCCCCACCCCCATCCCCACCTGGGGCATCACGCCCAACCCTCAGCCTGTCTCCCCCTCCCCAGGACAACGAGGTGTACGACAAGCCACCCACGCTCCACTACGCCGGGACCCAGCCCCGTGGGCCCCTGCACCCCCTCCGCAACCACGTCCCCCCTCCCACCGCCCGACCCTGGCGTGGGGACGAGGTGGTGGCCAACCAGCACCGCCTGCCCGAGCAGCCCCTGCTCCACCACCAGCACGAGCTCCTCAACAGTTACTACATCCACCGCCGGCCGGATCCGGCGCCCGTGGCTGCCCACGTGCACCAGGACTTCCAGCCTGCCGTGAGTGCCATGTGCTGGCCGAGGGGAGATGATGGTGGTGGCCACAGCCGTGTCCCTCAAGCTCTCTTGTCCCCTCTTGGCAGCTTCACCTGGTGGCCCTGAATGCCCCGCTGAGCGGTGGCATGCGTGGCATCCGGGGCGCCGATTTCCAGTGCTTCCAGCAAGCCCGGCAGGTCGGGCTGGCCGGCACCTTCCGTGCCTTCCTCTCCTCACGTCTGCAGGATCTCTACAGCATCGTGCGCAGGGCTGACCGTGCCTCTGTCCCCATCGTCAACCTCCGGGTAGGTGTGTCCCTATCCCCAACCTCTGAGTAGGTGTGTCCCCATCCCCAACCTCCAGGTAGGTGTGTCCCTATCCCCAACCTCTGGGTAGGTGTGTCCCCATCCCCAAACTCTGGGTAGGTGTGTTCCCATCCCCAACCTCTGGGTAGGTGTGTCCCCATCCCCAACCTCTGGGTAGATGTGTCCCCATCCCCAACCTCTGGGTAGGTGTGTCCCCATCCCCAACCTCCGGGTAGGTGTGCCTCCATCCCCTTCCCGACACTCCACAAGGGATCATAGAATAGGATCATAGAATCGTTATGGTTGGAAAAGACCTCTAAGATTGTGGAGTCCAACCATTAACCCAGCACTGCCAAGGTTTGGGGTGCAGAGCATCCCAAAGCCTCCATTCATCCATGAAACATCCACTTCTTGGAGGTTGCTGGGGCTTGTAGCTCCTGGGATGCTCTTGGGGTGAGGGCAGGGTTAACCCTCCCCCATTTTCCCACCAGGATGAGGTGCTCTTCAATAACTGGGAAGCCCTTTTCACGGGCAGTGGGGCCCCGCTGCGAGCCGGTGCCCGCATCCTCTCCTTCGACGGCCGGGATGTCCTGAGGGATGCAGGATGGTGAGTGTGGGATTGAGCGCTGGGCAAATGGGGTTTGGAGCGTGGGAGGGGCAGCAGCAGCCCCTCACCTTCCATCCTTGCAGGCCACAGAAGAGTGTGTGGCACGGCTCGGATGCCAAGGGCCGGCGCTTGCCCGAGAGCTACTGTGAGACGTGGCGGACGGAGGAGCGCGCCGTGACCGGCCAGGCTTCCTCGCTGTCCTCTGGAAAACTGCTGGAGCAGGCGGCCAGCAGCTGCCAGCACGCCTTCATCGTCCTCTGCATCGAGAACAGCTTCATGACCGCCGCCAAAAAGTGATACCCGCCCTCCCATCCCTTGGGTACCCCCATGTCCCCAGGGAGGGGCGGGGACCCTGCACCCCCAGCACCCTGGGGGTCCTCAGCCCCCTCCACGCGCCTGCTCTCGCCCCGCAGGGTTTTCTTCCCCCCGCAGACCTGAAGCCAAAGAGTATTGCCATGGCCCCTGCCCTGGGTCGGCAGGGGCTCGGGTCCCAGTCGGGGCAGGGCAGCCATAGGCTGGCTGCCTTCCTCCTCCTCCTCCTCCTCTCCTCACTCCTCTTCTAACTCCTAATATTTAACCACTTCAGCTTGTTCCCCCACCTGCTCGGATGCTCTTTCCAGCGTGGCTGGTGGGGAGGATGCTCGGCAGGGAGATTTCAGTGCTGCCATGTGGGGTGCCCTCCCCAGAAGCCTGTGAGGGCTTTCTGACCAGCACCCCAGCCCCACCCCATCCTCAGCAGGAGCCTGGGGTTGGACCCAAATCCCTGCTGCTGGGGCCATGGGGTCTTCTCCAGCCAAAACCTCAGCATCCCACCCAAGGGACTGTCCCGTGGTGGTGCTGGGGCTCCCCCAGATGGTCTCCGTCCTCCCCAGGTAAGGACCATCCCATCATCATCTTCACCTCCACCTCCCAGCCAGCAGAGCTCTAGTGGGGGTCTGGTCTCCCCCAACCCCTCCCCACACCCTGGGGACTTCTGGCTGTGTCCCCCCAGCCCAGGTCATCTCAGCACAGGTACTGGGGTGATGGGGTGGCCCTGACATGTGGCCAGATGTGCTCTTGGCATGTGTTTATGTGCGTGTTGAGCATGTGTGGTACCGAGGGCACGCACTGCCATCCCCCTCCTCCCTGTGCCACCTTTGCTGGGCTCGAATGGTGAAGGCACAGCAAAGCTGGTTGGAACTGGTGTGGGCAAATCCAAGGTGCTAAGAAAAAAAAAACCAAAAAAAGAAAAGAAAGAAAAAAGAGAAATCTGTAACTAGCTTTTTTTTTTGTTATTGTATGGAAATTATTACCATAAAAGCTGTGCGAGTCACATGGTCTCTATTTCTTACAGTCTACTGTATTTTGTGTAATTAATGCAATTTAAAGCCTGTGGATCTTTATATTATTTTTTTGTCGTTGGTTGTGTCCTATAAACCATTTTCTAAAGGCACTGAATAAAGAAACATCCTCTTGTAGCCTGGCTCCGTGCCATGATGGGGATGCTGTGGGATGGGGTCCCCATCCATATCCCTGTGTGGTACCCCATAGTGGCACTACAGGAATCCTGCCCCTGCTCCGTGTTTGGGGACGAGGGAGGGGCACAGCCCTGTCTCCACAGTGCAGGAATAAAGTCCCCAGGGGTTATATCCTCAACGGACCAGCACCAAGGACCAGCGGTGGGACAGGAGACCAAGCGCATGGTGACGATGATGATGCTCACTTAGGGAGCCAAGAGCTGGCCACAGTGTCATGGTGCCAGCGTTCAGGCTCACACAGTGCCTGCCTCCAGGCTTTTCTCCTCTGCTGGGATCTCCACAGGGAGCTGGCACAGCTCCTTGGCCAAGGGCAGCTCTGCTGGCTGCCTCTGGCGGCTGTGCCGGACACCCACACCGATGGCTGCCAGCAGGTAGACCACGGCCAACAGCGTGAAGTAGCCAAAATACACGTAAAACTGGAAGAGAGGAGAGGGGAGAGAACAACACTTGAAGCCCTGCCCTCATCCCACGCCATTCAGGGACCACCCCCATCCTGGGTGACCCCCCATCCCTACCTGGGGGTGCACAGATAAGCCCAGGCCCCTCTTGTCGGCCACGACGATGGTGATAATGGTCTTCAGCACGGTGCCAAAGAAGGTGTTGACCCCAAAGACCAGAGCGCAGAGCTCTTTGGAGAGGGAGGTAGCAATCTGGAAACTGGGGAAAATGGGAGCACTGGTGAACCCCTGGTATCAACCCGGCTGCCAGGGTGGGAGCAGGTCCCCAGGGGCATCACGCACATGGCAATTGGCACCAGGAACTGGTAGGAGCCACGGAAGAGGACGTAGGCGACATAGCACAGCCAGATGTTGGTGGTGGAGTTCATGAGCAGGAGCAATCCTGCCTGGAATGCTGTCACCACTCCGATCACCAGCTCTGACCACAGTGTCCAGCGGATCTTCACGTAGCCGGCGGCAAAGGAGGCAATGGCCCCTAGGTAGGGATGAAGCATGCTGTGAGAACTTCAGGGACCACCTGGCCTAGGCTGGGACCCAGCCCAGTGGTGATGAGGTCATCCCCAAGGCCAAGCCACTCCCTGCATCCCCAAAAATTCTGTAAGGACCTGCATTCCCAAGGGTTGCAGTGGGATGAAGTGTCCCGCCACATCCCTGCTGTTTCCAGCCACTCCCAGGGGATAGAGCAGCATGGGGGTGTCCCCCCACATCCCTGGTGTCCCCAGCCATTCCCAGGGGACGCAGCAGGACAGGTGCGACCCCCTGCATCCCCAGGGGATGCAGTAGGATGAGGGTGTCCCCCACCAAAACGCCCAGTGCCCCCATCCTAAGTGAACTTACCCAGCAGGGTGGAGGCAGCATCCACCCCTCCGTTGTACACCCGGCGGTTGTTGGAGGTGGGAGAGATCTCATTCCAGAGGATGTGTGCATAGTACAGCATCAGGTAGTACCCAGCTGAGTTGAAGATCCACCACAGGGACCAGAGGCGGAGCTGGGGCTGCCTGGACAGTGCTCCCACCTCCCGCAGCATTCGGCACAGCACCGCATCCCGCCAGCCCCGTGCCACCCCACTGCTGTCCCCCTCAGCCATCCTGTCCAGCTCGGTGGGGGCAGCGCTGTCACCAGTCCCCCCACGCCGGTTGAAGAAGAGGCTGCGCCGGGGCCGCTCGAGGAAGAGGGTGAGGACGAGGCTGAAGCTGACAAAGCCCAAGGAGACGTAGTTGAGGGTGAGGAAGGGGATGCCGCCCAAGGTGACACAGAGCTGGCCCAACACCGAGCTGGTGAAGACACCCAGGAGGACAGCAGAGCGGGAATAACTGGCCATCCGCTGGTAGCGGGACGGGGCGACGAGGGAGAAGATGTAGGAGGAGTAAGCGATGCGGGCGGCCATGGTGATGCCGTAGAAGAACTCCATGAGCTGCATGGCCAGGACGGAGGTGCCCAACACCAGCAGCAGCCAGATGGAGATGTGGCTCAGGCTCTGCAGCACCAGCACTGGCTTGTAGCGCAGGTAGTCCGTCAGCAGGAAGATGGGCACCAGCACAGCCATGTATGAGTAGGACAACACTGGTGTGATCTCGTTGGTCACCTGCCGTACAGGCAAGGAGGGGCTGAGCACTGGATACATCCCTGAGGATGCCCCCCAGCCTGGAGGAACGTGGTTTGTGTGGGCACCAGCTGCTGATCTCCATCACAGCATCTCCTCAGGGAGGAATGTGACCAGCAGTGCCTTTCTTTTGGCTGGGGGTCTGGCTGGGCCTCAGCCCCCTCCTGTGCCAGGAATGCAGCATTCCCACAGACACAGCAGCTGGCTGGGACTGGGGCCAGCATCCCTTGGTCAAGGGATGATGACATGTGGCCCCTCCTTGTCTAACCCCATCATTGCCAGCAGCCCAGCGGTGCACTGTGCCAGCCTGGAAAGGTCCCCCCAGTGGGATGGGGTGGCACTTCTCCCAGCCCAGCACCCACCTGCCATCCCACAGGCTGCCCACGTGGGCAGGGATCAAGCAGCACCCCCCAAAGTCTTATAAGGTCTTATGCCATGGCAAGTTGAGCCTGGGACTTAGGGGACAGGGTGACCTCACAGCCAAGTGAGACAGGGACCCATCCCTCACCACCTTCTACCCCCCACAAAAAGCACCATGAGGAGTCACCACACACCACCATACCCAGGCTGTGACACCCCCCATGCACCCCAGAACTGCACACAGATGCTCTGGGCAGCCCCGACGTGGTGACCGTGGCTGGAAAGGGGAACACCAGGGTGGGGGACACCACCAGGGTGGGGGACACCACCAGGGTGGGGGACAGGCTCACCGCCTCCTTGGTGAAGTTCTTGTCAGGCCCCAGGAGATAGGGGGTGATGAAGCTCTCCCCGGGCCGGATCTGTGTCATGAAGCCATAGAAGCAGAGGTAGAAGACTTGCAGCTTCCAGCGCTGGTCCGGCACCGTCTCCGATGCTGTTTTTTTGGCACCATCATCCTTCCTGGGCATGGCTCTGCAGCAGGACAGCGGCATTATCCCGGGAACCATCAGCTACGTGGGCTTTTCCAGAGCAGGCAGCCCCTCTCTGTCTGCAGGCGCTCTCGGATGCATGGAAAACCACGGCGCTGCAGTTTCTGGGGAAAAAGCAGCATTTGGCAGGGGCTCAAAATTCCTCCAGAATCGCAAGGCAAATAAATACCACCACCTTCTCCACGGGAGGTGTTCTGGGAAGCAGAAAAGCAGTCGTGAGCCTCGCTGTGCAAAAGCAGGGGGGGGTCATTTCGGTTTGTAAATCACGTGCATCCGGAGCCTGGATGCACAAAGCACCTGGATCCACAGTGAGGCATCCTCAGATATCCTAGCTGTCCTTTTCCTAGATGTCTTTTTCCTCCCTTTTAAGAGTCAGTGGGGTTTTAGCACTTCCTCAAGGAATGCTTCCCTCTGAGCCACAGACCCAGAGGGATGTAGCTGCCCTGTGCTGGGGATGCTCCAGAGGGGAAGGGCAGCAGCCACCAGGAATGTGCTGGTTGTGGAAGCAAGTTAATGTGCACTCTGGGCACAGGGCCCCAGTGTTATACAGTAGCTGGGTGGTTGGCAGGACTTTAGCTGAGCCACAGGCAAGTGGCTGCCCCTTGGCTCTTCCCAGCAGGACACGATGCCCAGCCTGGGGGGAATACAAAATGCCACGAGATTCACAGTCCAGAGGAGGATTAAAAGCTCAAATCCTGAGGTCTGGCTGCAGGGAATCTGGCTGTGCCAGGGGACCTGATTAGCAGTCATGGGATGAGGGAAGGGACTGGAGAAAGCCTGGACTGGGTGTCCTCCCAGTGCTTCCAGCTCCCACAACAGATCACTGACAGTACTTTTCATGCCATAAAACGCCACGTGTGCCAATCCACGCCACGGGAGCAAGGTCCAGCAACCTGATTACCCTGCTAATTACAGAACAACTAATCATGGTCATTAAAAAACAAGTCCATGGTCCCAGTCTGTGTCCCCCCTTGGATCCTGCATGGTGAAACTGGGGGGGGCTCACCTGTGGAGCCCCTCCCTGCTGCTGGATAACGCTGGATAATGGGAACACAAGCCAGGGAAAGCTGGTCATGACCAAAAACAAAAGCAGCAGCAGGAAGCAAAGTGCCCATTTGCCCCAGAGAGGACTCACCACTCCAGGGGCTTTCCCATGGGATTTCAGTGCCTGTGCCTGAGCATCACCAAAACACAGGTGTCCCAGAGCTTGTGGCTGGGCAAACAGCCCCCACCTTTTAAAGAGATGCCTGGGGATCAGGGCAGGCACTGGACGGAGCACTGGCTGTGGCAGGAAGGGCAAGGGGCAAGGAGAAGGGCTCAACCCCCCTCAAATGGCCACCTGTGCAGAGCCACTGCCTGCCATGAGTGCCTGGACTCTGCCCCATCGCCTGCTTGTCCCCGAGCTGGGCTGTGCATGTCACCTGCAGCAGCTGCTTGCCGTGAATCAGCCCTCGTGGGGACCCCCATGGCAGGTTTGGCACCCTCTGCAAGCCATTCCCTGCCATGTCCATCCAGGATGGATCCACACCTTCATCCCTGGCCCAAAGGAAACCACCTGCACTAAACCCAGCTCCGTGAAGCTGCTCCAGGGCCACCGTTCCCAAGTGCCCTGGGACAGGGGCTGGGACTAGGGCAGGTGCAGGGACAGAGCAGGTTTAGGGGTAGGGGCTGGGGCAGGGACAGAGCAGGTTTAGGGGCAGGGGCTGGGGCAGGGACAGAGCAGGTTTAGGGGCTGGGGCTGGGGC
>JAWWEE010000002.1:5498881-5514073 GCA_035221455.1 Xenops minutus
ACTTGTATTTTTTTTCTTTTTTTTCCCCCCCCCCCCCCCTTAGCATTTTTCATCCTTTCCAAACGTGAAAAGACCGGCCATCTGTCTGGACCCCCCTCGCGCCGAATCGGCACGAAAGCAGCTCTTGGGGCAAGGTAAGGAGATTGGAAGGGTTGGCTTGGTGGAAGAGCACCCGTTGCGGGCAACTTTTCCTGACGGTGGAAATCAGGGAAGAATCGTGGGTTGAGTTGGGTTTGGGGGGGCTCCGGTGTGGGTTGGAGGAGCTTTGATTGCTCAAGAGCAGTTTGGAGTGAATTTGGGGTAGAGGAAATTTGAGGTGGGATTAAGGGAGACGTCCGAGCGCGAGCAACGGGATTCCCTTGAGTTGACGGCGGGTCCCCAAGTCTGTCCTAGGAGGTGTTTGCAAAATATCGTCGGGAAATTATTTTGCCCAATGGTTTTTTGGCAGAATTGTTTTGCCCGATGTGTTTTTGGCAAATGGATTTTGAGAAACACAAATTTTCGTTCCCATAGCATGTGCTTTATTTTAATTAAAATTCCCTGTTACCTGTGCCAGAGATTGTCTCCCTGCATAGGGAAAAGTCCATCTCTGCCTTAACCAGAATATGTGGCTGTTCCTAAATTCTGGGATTTACAGCTCAGGCTTTGGACAGTGTCATTTGTGTATGCGCTTGGGTGGGAATGGCACAAATGGAATTGCCTTCAAGAAACAGATACTGAAATAACAGAGATGTTATTCACATCCTAATCTCACAACGTAATAAAACCCCCAACCCTGATTTGTTTGATTTTTACCTTCTGCTTTAATTTCCATTATTTTTTTTATGTGTAAGTATTTTTATTGTTTAATTCTTCTCTGTTTCCATATTTTTTATATTTTTACATTCAATTCCGTTCTATTTCCAGTATTTTTTTAAAATATTTTGATTTTTAATTTCATTCCACTTCCATTAATTTTTAAGTTTTTAATATCTTTATTTGTTAATCCCATGCTATTTCCAATTTTTTCCTTTTTGCTGTGGAAATTTGATTTGTAGAGAGGAATACCTTGTATTATGATGCTCGCTTTGTTTTCTGTTTGCCTTCAGATTCCCATTTTCCTCAGGGTACCAAAATTCCTGATACCATCATGTTTCTATTGCATTGTCTTTGGTTACATCATCACTTTATAAGTAGAAAAGTGAAATATTAGTTGCAAGGGTTATAGAGGACTTAAAAGCTGTTGAAATCAATCCCAAGCTATCATCTCCTTGTTATAAAGGAAAAATATTCTTGGGTATATTTTTCTCCTAAGCTGAGTTTCCTGGGATAATGTAATTTGAACATGAACCATCTTAGAAAATCGGATTTTTTTAGTTGGAAGTCACGTCCGGCTTAAAAATAAACAAGAAACAGTGGATCAAGGACATTGTGTTTAAGTTTCCATAAAATGATTGACCTCTGTTTTGACAGATGCAAGGACAGATGCTGGGCTGCATTTTGATACAGAAACCTAACCCTGAATTAAAAAGAAAAGGCATTTTTTCCTAATACTTTTGCTCTTAATACAGAATTCCAAAATAATTCCGTAATATTTCCAAAGCTCCTAATCCCAGACTTCCCCCTTTCTTTTGTGGATTCATTTATATATATATATTTTTAGTGTGCTTGGCTACAATAGCAAATTTTTCTTGCTGGGAAATAACCACTAAAAAAATGTTCTT
Organism: Xenops minutus; assembly: GCA_035221455.1. Taxonomy (NCBI): domain Eukaryota; kingdom Metazoa; phylum Chordata; class Aves; order Passeriformes; family Furnariidae; genus Xenops; species Xenops minutus. The sequence goes on from JAWWEE010000002.1 coordinate 5,500,585, forward strand.
TTAATCTTGCTGAATTAAGAGGACATTCATTTCTCAAGAAAAATGGTCGTTTTCAGGTGGGGAAAAAAGGCTTGCGGGGGGTGGAAAATCCCTCTTTAAGTGCTTTCAACATTATTTAAATGTCATAGACAAGCTGTGGGAATTTAGTGAGCAGGATGAAGAAAGAGGGATGTTGTTGGGATCAGTGTCAGACCAAGCCAGCACCTTTTTGGGGTGGCATTGGAGGGGATCCTGGCACGGGGAGATGCCACACCCCACCTTGTGGGATGCTCTACTGGGTACCAGCCAGCGGTGCCTCTTCCCTCCCTGCCTTGCTGGTCCCAGAATTGCTTTTCTCAGGGGATGGTTATTTTATTTACCCTTGGAAAATGGGTGTTTGCTGTGGGGAGAGGACACCTTGCAGGCAGCGTGGCTCCCTATGGCATGGGGGCACATGCCTGGCACACTGGGATGAGCTTGATCCCACTGGTAGCGGAGCACTTGGAGCCCTGGCTCCAGTCTGTGTCTGCCCTTGGAGAGGTGGTTTCTAAACCCCCAGGGTGACACCTCTGCCATCGAGCCCCCCAAATCCTGCAGCAACAACGTGGGGGACAGCCTGGGTGACAGGAATGTGCCCGTTCTCTGCAGCTGCTTTTTGGCCAGCTGAATCAGAAGGCGAATTTCAAGGCTCCCCCAGTTGGAGAGGGCTGTCTCCATCCCTGCATTGAGCTTTTTTTCCAGCTTCCCACATCCATCCTGCTGCCCTGATCAGGCACACACACACACACATGCACACACACGCATATCTGGTTTAATTCCTTTATTTAATTTGGATTTTCCTAAGTGATCTGGCAGGGGGCAGTGGATGCACCCTACTTGCACCAAACCCCCTCTACCCAATGGATGCAGTGTCAGGGCTGCCCGCAGACCTCCCATTGGCATTGGTGGCACATCCCCCATGGATTTTGGCAGGACCCCATAGGGATGGAGCTGTTGCAGTGGCCGTGCCCTCACTGCCAGGGCCACATGTGGGGGACAGGGCCAGTTGTGACCCCTTCTCCAGCAGAGCCAGTTCCCCCCATCCCATCGCTGGCTCAGCGCTGAGAGCCGCGGTTGCCACAGGGAGAAGGGGAGAGGAGAAGGCGGCTCTCCTTGAGTCTAATCGGGGCTGAGGTTTAGCTGAAGTGAAAACAGATCGGGAGTGACAGTTTTGGAGCCTGCTGTCAGGCTCTGAGCACAGCACCGCTGCCATCCACCCCCTAGATGCTGAGAGCCCCCATCCTCCTCCTCCTCCTCCTCCTCCTTCTCCTCCAAACCTGGGAGAGGCAGCACCAAGGAGCACGGGATGGGGACCACACTGACAGCTTTGCCACCCCTGCATCCTCCTTCCTCGCCATGCTTTTGGCTGGGGACAGTGTCAGGATGTGGCCTTTTGGTGGCCGTCGGGGTGGGCTCACCCCCAGCTCCTCTAATGGATGTGCCAATGGATGCTTGAGAAAGGGAGGGTGGTATCGGTCTGCATCCTGACCGATGTGCTCAGGGTGCTGAGTTGCTTCTCCAGGGCAAGGAGACATAAGAGCCTCCCTTTCCGTGTCTCCCATCAGTCTCCCATTCCCAAAGGGCATCTGTGAAAGTCACGGGTTTGGGCTTGTGGAGAAATGGCACAAGCAGAGCACTGGATCCAACTGGGACTGGTGGGACCATGGGACCATGTTGGTTGTGGCTCCCCCCTTCTCTTCCCTCCCTGCTTTGTCACCACCAATGCTGGTCCTATTTTCCATGGAGGGGACCAGCAAAATGATGCTGGACCCCAATCTGTCCTTTACATCCCAGGCATGACATCTGGGGGGAATGGGAAGACCTGTTCCCCCATCCCTCGATCAGGAGGGGCTGGGACCTGCCCCAGGTGCTTTGAGAAGTTGGGGGGTGTTCCTGAGAGCAATCCCACCCCCCATCTTTCTGTCCACTAGCACCTGGACGGAGCTCTCTGGGGCAGCCCATGTGCTCCAAGCCTCGTCCCTGTTTCCAGGGATTAGAGAGATGGAGATGGGATGAGATGAAGCAGTAGATTGCTTCGCTCTCAGGATGAAGGGATTTGTGCACTGCCCCCAGATCAGTAGATTGAAAATGGAGGGAAGTAGATTGAAAATGGAGGGAAGTGATTGGGACGATGCTGCCTGTGGGATTAAAATCAGGGCAGCCAGCAGGCTCTGGAGGAGGAGGTGAATGAGGCGTGTCGTGGATGGGGGTGCTGCTGGATGCCTGCTGTTGTCCACAGTGGAGAGATGCTCGTGGTTGCATCCCCATCTGTTTCAGAGGATGTGCTGGAAAGTGTGTGCTCTCTGCTTTCCCAGGGCCCTGGAGGGGCTCTCCTCTCAGCTGCCCCCCCAGTTACAAGGATGCTGGGAATGTGGCTGGAGCTTTTTGCAGTGCTGTGCCTCTCATTTCCACACTGCTGGAGGACAAGCCACTTGTCCCTGGAGGTCCACAGCTCTCCCTGTGGTCTCTCCTTTATGAGCATCTGCAATGGATCTGTGGCTGTGAGCATCCTTCTTGGGAAGTCCTTTGGGTTCTCCTAAAAAGTGACATCTGAAAACTGGCACTTAGGAGATGGATGTTTGCCTGCCTCACCCCTTGGGGCATGTTTGCAACTGTGCTGGCATCTTTTGGGCAGGGCATGGGTCCTTTGGAGCTGATGCACAACCATAGCAGAACATCCCTGGAGCATCTGTCAAGGCATTTCCTGCTGCGAGGTTGCATCTCCTGGCTCCCATTCCTTGGCCCGTGGCAGGGGGAAAAAGAACTAAATTGGGTGCATCCCTGAAGCATGACCAACCCTGGGCATGGCTCAGTACCAAGGTTATAAGTGTGGTTGTCCAACAGAGATGAGCTTTATGTGCAAATACATGAATGTTTAAAAGATTTAAACCAGGATGGTTTAAATGCCCATGGGGAAGCTCTTTTCCTGGATCTCCAGTGCAGCTTAAGCCCCTCACTCAAGACTCAGTTTCCTACCATCCCTCTGCCCTGGAGAGCCTTGGTTCCTTCAGCTCTTCCCTATGGGGCCGTGTTTTCTGGCCCCAAGGATCTGGGGTTCCTTCCTGCTGGCTGGATATATTATTTATTTATTTATTTATCTATTTATTTATTTATCTATCTATCTATTTATTTATTTATTATTTATGAATGTAAAGATTCACTTCATCCTTCCTGGTTTCCTTCTGCAGATCCTACAAGTCAGCTTGTCACTCCCAGCCATTTTCAGGTGGATGGGGAGCAATTCCTCTGTTTCTGTGCACTTATTTGCACACATTAAAGTTCACTACTTTGCCTTTCAGAGCTCCACCTGACTTTCTTGACCTTGCCAAGCTCATTTTGCCTTCTTGTTCTGCTCTCCAAAAGCTTCCCCCACCTGGCTGGTCACCTGGCAGTTTAACAGGACCAGTGTTTTGGAGGGGTTTAGAGCATTTCCCAGCCATTGTGGAATGGTTGTGTGCACCGTGGCTTCCTCCACATCATGCAGTTTCTCCCTTCTCCAGTGGGTTCTGTCCAGCCACCCTCTGCAGCACTGCCTGGGGTGGCTCTCGTGTCCCCCTGCACGTTCAGGGATGGAGTGTGGCACCGAAGCAGTCGCCACCCTGGTCTCTGCAGTGCTGGGTGATGACGTTTTGGGTTTGGGATGTTTTCCCATTGCAGCAGAACCCGCCCCGCTCTGCAGAGCTGAGCCCCGTGGCACAGCCAGGCTGGGGTGCAATGCAGTGCTGCTGCCTCTGCCTTCCTGAGGTGACTGGGCCACCTGGGATGAGCAAAGACCAAGCCAACACTCGGTCCTTGCTTGACCATCAGCAGCTCGGATGGATGCCCTCGCTCCCAGCCTCTCCAAAATAATGACTTGGGCGAGGAGGGATGGCCAATATTTCAGGAAAAAACTGCAATGGATTATTTTTATCTATCCATTAATCTGCTGGCAAGCCAAAGAAGGAAGAGTGATGCTCCTTATCCCAGGAAATGTTGTTTTCTTGGCACTGATGGTTTTGCAGCAGGCTCACAGACATCTGAGGATGCTCTTGGTTGCTGAGTCTTTATGGACCAGCTGCAAAGAGCATTGGCTCTCATCACCTCATAGGGGGAAATTTCTCATGCACTTATGCAGTTTGACATTCCCTGAAAATACTGTTTTTATTGGCAAGTTGTTCCAACAGTAACTAAGAGGATGATTTGGAAGTGGTTGAATTAAAGCACGTTGCTCCCTGCTGACCCCAGCCATACGAAATCAGCTTTAATTAAACAAATTCAATGAGGACCCATTATTCTTCCAAGCAGGGTTGGAATACCCTTGTTGAGGTGGTGGTTTAAGAGGTTCAAGCTGCTGGTTTTGCTCAGGGTCCCACAATCAAAAAGCCCTGAAACCAACCCAGACAGTGTTTCCTGGCTTTCATAAGGGCATCTAATAGCCTGCTGCTACTACCCTGCATTTCCCTCACTGCTCTGTTTCCAACCTCTGCTTGCAACACTACAGCAGCTTGTGTGAGGGAATGGGAATTCTGCATATGTCTCTCATGGACCTGAATTTCCTCTCAACCTGGTAATTAACAAAAACATCAAAGTTTTGCCTCCCCCAGATATATCAGGGCACAGAGGTAGGGAGGGCTGGTAGGGAAAAGCTGCAGCGTTATCTGCTGACCTTCAAGTGAAAGATGGTGATAATGGCACTGCCATCACGACAAAATGGGTTGTTCTCCCTGGACTGGGCTTGCCTTGGTGAAGACTAAAGCCTGACACCAGCTTGTGGGGTGCACCAAATGAAGGAGAAAACCAGGAAAGCAGCTGGGAATTTCCTGGAGAGGAGGGGCAGGCTCAGCACAGCTTTGGGTTAATCTGAGAGCATTTGGCTGGGATGTGGCTGAGCCCACTGCAGTGTGACAGTGCTGGTTCTCTGCATCACCCTACTAGTGGAGATGTTCAGAACGAGAGGAATTGGCCTCAGGTTGCACCAGGAGAGGTTTAGATTGAATACTAAGGAAAAATTTTTTTGTGGAAAAGGTGGTCAAGCACTGTCAGAGCCTGCCCAGGGCAGTGGTGGAGTCACCATCTCTCCAAGTGTTAAAAAATGCATAGATGTGGCACTTGGGGACATGGTTTAGTGGTGGAGTTGACAGTGCTGGGGAAACAGTTAGACTTGATGACCTTGGAGGTCTTTTGCAACCTAAAGAATTCTGTGACTCAACGATCTCACCTGGAGGGGAGAGCAGGGAAATGAGAGAAGGACTGAGAAAGAAGCCTCCAGAGGTGCCTACTCTGAGGGCCAGAGCAGAGACATTTGTCCCCCTTGATGCTTGAAAAGATCATGGGCAGGTGAGAGGCAGGAATATCCTGCTGGATGATGTACCAAGAGAACACAGGATGTCTTTTTGTCTTTTTGGGTTAGAGATGTCTAAAATATTTCCACTGAAGCTGGAGAGTAAAGAGGAATGCATGGAAAATAGCAGCAGCTGGAATTGCAGCTTTATTCCCAAATGGCATTTGGTGTCAGTCACGTAGATGATGCTGCTGCTTTGTCTTCCAGCAGCCAAAGGCTGATGCATTTCCATTTGGTTTGAGGGAATGCTTGAATTGGGTCTTCTGCCTGTTTTTCTCTCCTTCCACCCCCGTCCTGACCTGGCCAGACTGTGTTGTCGTCATAATCCCGAGCTGGCTGCCTTGCTGTGCTTCTCAGCCACTAAAACACAGCACAGAAAACCACTGGATTAGGTCTTAATGGCAGGATCAACTCAGCAGGAGATGAGTGGGGAGAAAGCTCCTGCTTATGCAGGTGGACAGGCAGCACTCCTCGAGAAAACAAGCTGGAAAGCCTAAAATTCCAGGAAAAAAAAAATCTTTCCTGGCTTGTCTTGCTTTTTTTCCTCTGCATTTAGCACAGCTTTCATTTTCCAAGGGTCAGAAAACTCTGGTCTGAGTTTTGTGGAGGGGATATTGAGGGGTCAGAGGTGTTTAATGGTTTCCTCCCTTGCAGAGGAAACTGTTGTCTTGTGTGGTGGATGTTCTGTCCAAAATGTTAATTCCCAGCACTAAATTCTGCCATCCCCACTCGAAATCTGGGCTGTGCCTTGTTTTGGTGTGCTGGAGGATGCTGAGAATTCGTGGTTTTCTGTGGCACCTCTGCTGCTGGGGCTCCTGGAACACCAAAGAGTGTGGGAATTGTGCTGGGTACTTTCCAGGATGGCATTGCCATTGAGCAATGGGCTGCTCCAGAGTAGGGTCTCTGGGGTTGTCCCCTGGGCAGGTGGCACAGCATCCCCACACTGAGCAGTGCCATGACCACCCTGCTCTTAGTCAACAGGGCTATGAGATGTTGGAGGTTGTCAGCCTGCACTGACCAAGAGGAGCTGGGGCTGCTCCATCTCTGGAAGTGTTAAAGGATGGGTTGGACAGAGCTTGGAGCAACCTGGTCTAGTTGAAGGTGTCCCTGCCCATGGCAGGGGATGGGATGAGATGAGCTTCAAGGTTCCAAACCATTCTGTGGGTTTATGATACACGTATCAAGAAAGTGTGATTTTTTGGAGACCATGTGATGGAGACTTTCTCCTTTGAGTCTGTTTGGCAGTGCCTGTGAACTTTAAATCCAAACCTTTCAGGGAAAGGGTGGGTTATGCCAGTGGTCCTCTCTGTTTTTGGACAGCTTGAACAAAACATTACATTCAGGGAGCCCTAGGAATATGTGGGAGGAGGAAGAGGATGAGGAAGAGGAGGAGGAGGACTGGCTTCAGCAAATGCAGAGCCAGAGATGTCTCCCAGCCCCTGCAGGAACATGGGCTCTGCTGGAGTTGAGCTGAGCCCCCTGCTATCAGGGATAGCATCCTTGATATGGTGCCAGGGGTATGATTTCAGGGACCCCAACATCCATTTTTCCAGCTCCTGTGTGGAAGCCAGGCTGGAGAAAAAAAGTCCAACCCAGAGCTCCATTTCCCTCCTCCTGTTCTGCTTCGTGTGCCATCTCCTGTCTGGGAGATGATCCTGTTGTTAAAGTAATTTAATACACAGCATTCAGATTTCCTCTAATTAGAAGGGTTTAGTTTGAGTTTTAGGAAAGTGTCAGTATTTATGAGGTATCAGCAAGCAAGAATGCCAGCTTAGGCAATTTCTCCAACCTCTAAAAAGTGGGAAAGGAGAAAAACTGGAATGTGTATGTTTTTTCATGTTTGCATGTGGACAAGAGGAGTCTTCCTGTTGTTCTGGGTTTCCATTTTCCTTCCTCTTCCTGAGAGATTAAGGAAGTTTCCCAGAATTCAATATATTTAACCTCAAAACCAAGGAAGAACTGGATTGCTCTGAGAACTGACTATGTCTCCTCCAAGCACTCTCACAAAGGAAGCTGCAATTAAAAAGGCCTTTGGAAGGGCATTGTCCAGCTGTTTTGGGGCAGATCTCCCCTTGCTGAGATGCAAAGACTTTTGGCTGTTCCTCATGGATGGAAGGAGTGTTCTCCTGTCCTCCACCCTCAGGTGGCCAGGTGTGATGCTTGGCAGAGCCCAGCTCAGCTCACTGTGCAAACTGCCCTTTTGGGGACTAATTTGGCAATTCTGTCTCCTGATTCCATGTCTTTGACCTCTGTGGGGCTGCACCTGCTTTGCTTTGGCTTGGAGTTGGGCCTTGGATCTCCTCTCTCCATTGGGCTGGATGTAATGGTGTCCTTAGGGCTTTCAAGTGGGTGGACAAAGGAGCCATTTCAAAGCTGCTGTGAACAAGGCAGAATGGGGTGGTGGAGAGGAAAGGTCTGAGATGGGTCTCTCTCCAGGCAGGGAATGCTCTGAAATGCTCAAAATGGTGTTTTGGGGGATAATTTTCCCCAGCCTTTTGTCCATGAAGAATGAGGGCTGTGGGGGCAGACAGACACCCAGAGTAAATGCTTCATCTCTATTGTTCCCATCGTTTCCATTGAGCTCATGACCCCCCCCTGTAAAACACTTACCTTTCACTAGTATGATTAAGAAAAGGCCAATGTAGCTTTCCCGCTCACTGGAGCATGAAGCGTGTTTAATTTAATAATGCTGATAAATCTTCAAGCCAGGAGCATTTGGCTAACACATGACCCACTTTTTCAATCAATTGGAAGCATTTACATAACAGCCTGATGCAGGGTTCCTCCTGTGAGGGACGTGGAGTCAGGGATGGCAGACACCCTCCCTGGGAAAGGACAAGGGGGAATGGCATTAAACTGAAGGGGGGGAGTATTAGAGGAGATTTTAGGAAGGAATTGTTTCTTGTGAGAGTGGTGAGGCCGTGGCAAAGGTTGCCCAGAGAAGCTGTGGCTGCCCCTGGATCCCTGGAAGTGTCCAAGGGCAGCTTGGATGGGGCTTAGGGCAACCTGGGTTAGTGGAAGGTGTCCCTGCCCATGGCAGGGGGTGGAAGGAGATGAGCTTTAAGGTCCCTTCCAACCCAAATCATTCCATTATTCTATGATTCTCTGTCAAGCCAAAAGGTACTGGTGAAGGTGGGGAGGAGGAGAATATTTCTGAGGAAGAAGGTGATGACACTGGAGACCAGAGTGATGGCAAAGGGATGAGAAACTATAGCACATGGGCAGGGACACCTTCCACTAGATCAGGTTGCTCCAAGCCACATCTAATCAGGCCTTGGACACTTCCAGGGATGTGGAATACACAACTTTTCTGGGCAGCCTATTCAGTGAACCTGTTCCAGTGTACAACACGTTTAATTTCTTATCCTTCTTGTGAGGATTTCATCTCTTTTTTCGTTTGTAACATCCAGCAGCCCCAAGACCTGTGTTTGCATATGGGTCATAAGCAACCTCATTCATTCCCAGTGAGCTGGTGTCCTTTAGCTTTAGGGAATGCCATCTCCCTGCAAACCACGTGGTTTTATCCATTTTAGGTTTCATAATAACCTCTAGAAAGAGGTTTTACATCAAAGCCATCTCCCAGCCATGGTTTGTTCATTGCTGCTGTTTATTGGTTCTGACTTGCATTAAAGCAATACTTGAGAATTAGTTTATCTCCCATTTTTTTGGTCGCATAAGTCCCTGTCTGAGCAAAGGGAAATGCCAGATGCTTGTAAAGCAGGATGAGAAATCTCCCATCTGATACAGACTGAGGGATTAAACACCACGAGGGAGAATTGCTCTGCATCTCTCAGTGTTGCATGTAGAAGGATGCTGGCACCTCCCTCTGGGATGGGACTGTTCTCCCCATGCTCTGGGCTGCAGGGACGTTTCATATGCCATGTCCTCGTGCAGAGTTTCTCCTAAGGAGCCATCAGGAATGGAAAGGGAAGGATTTCTTACCATTCTGTGATTTTTTTTCCCCCCTTGCCTTCAAAACATCAGTGGCCTCCCTGGAGGGCAGGGGGGGAAAGAGAGAGGGAATGGAAAAAGAAAGGAACACGCTTTCATTACATACATGTGACCTGAATGGCTGGAAATGGTGTGGTCCACACAATGCCCAGCTGGGGAGCTCACAGGTCAGGATGTGTGGCAATGGGAATGCCAGTGCTGTCCTCCCTGTTCTGCCCTTCTGGGGTCAGATGGATAATTCCTGGCTGCTGGAAAATTGGCTTTTGGTTTTCTGGGCACCTTTTCACGCTGTAAGTGGTGAATTTTGGGTTGCTAGATAGGTGCTGTGGGTCTTTTAAAGTCCCAACTCAGCCACTGATGTTTGGCCAGGCTGCTCATCTGACACCCTGGTTCTTCATCCCCAGTTGCTTTTGGGCTGTGCCCATTGGAGTCTTTGCTTGTGCTCTCTGCTGCTCTGCAGGGCCCATCCCAAGCCAAGGAACCTGCCTGTTTTAAGGGCAAACTTCTCTCCTCTGTGTGCCCAGGTGACAGGGCCGTGGTGCTGTCTCTGCCCTCCCAGCTATTGCACATCTCCCATCCCCTTGTAGGAAATGGAGTCCAAGGTCTCCGAAGGTGGCCTGAACGTCACCCTCACCATCCGGCTGCTGATGCATGGCAAGGTAAGAGGCTCCCAGAGAAGGGTTTTCCTCCCAGATCCCTCTCCCACCTCTGCCTGTGCTGGGGTCCAGCCCCACACACAGCATGCCAGCCCCAGGGATAGCTGTCCTGCGGGTGGGGAGGGTGGCATGGTGTTCCTAGTCCCTCTCATAGCTGCCTCCCACCTTGTTCTTCTGCTGGGGATGATGTTCACCAGGTCTTCACTTCATTATGGGGTTGGTCTGGATTGTCATCACATCTACTAATGTCAATTCCTTTGGGTTTGGCTTTTTTATTTGTGTAGGAAGTCGGAAGCATCATCGGGAAGGTAAGAATGTCTTTTAATGAAGCTTTAATATGTTGCCTGCACATGTGGTGTGGTAGATGCCAGTCACCTGTTCCCTGTGATGCCCTCAAAAGTTTGGGATGCATGAGTTGGTTGCTGCATTTATGAGCCAGAAATTAGGAGACACTCACAGAGGGATCAAAGACCATTCCCCTAAAAGCTCACCAACAACCAAACTTCCTCAGCACTCTTCCCAGCTGCTTCTCTGCAGTGATCACTGGGAGTTTACACCCATATTGCTCTGATGTCTTAATCAAATAACTTCATTAAGAGATAATACAACTGTCACACAGACCCATTCAAGATCTCATTTAAATGGAGGCCACAGGACTCCATTTGCCTAGTGCAGAAAAGCTTCCTGAGGTTCTCTCTGGTGCTTGTCATGGTGGTTTGCAAAGTCTTGGCTATACAGGATTAGGGGTTTTTTTTGGGGTGGTTTTAAAGAGCAGGTTTATGGTGGCAAAGATTTGCAGCATGAACATATTTGCCCTATACGCTTGTGTCTTAATTTTCCATCAGCCTGTCCAGCTCTGGGAAGATTCACAGTTGTGAATCTTTATATATATATGTCTTGCATATATATTATATATGTATATCTTTGATGACTTGCACACTCATCTCTTCAGCTGACCATCTCATGGGGATGCAGGGACAGGCATCACAGACCTGCCCATGCTTTTGGCTACATGTTGCCCTGTTTTAGGGAGATGCATGTTTGGAAGGGTTGCTTTGAAGGTGGAAGTCTTGAATTTTCAGTAACAACCTGTTTTTCCTTCTTATTTCAGAAAGGAGAGACCGTGAAGAAGATGCGTGAGGAGGTGAGTGACCTGCTCTGTGAATGATTTGTAGGAAGAAGGGAGAGCAGGGTGGCCAGAGCTGTACATTGCCCTCTGCAATATGTGCAGTAATTCCCAGGGTCAGGACAAGCAAGCCAGCTGTCCCCAGAGCTCTTTGGATCAGTTTCCTCCCTCCACACTCAAATAAACTCCTATTGCAATTAAAGGGAATTTTCCAGAGCCAGGAATTTGCTCTGAATGAAACATTGAAATTAAGTCATTTGTAAGATGCTTTGAGTTTGTCCAAGGTGTTTGTGCCTTCAGCTCCCAGGAAGTTAGCAGAGCAGTGAGCAGCACTCTTCTTTTCACAAGCAATGACCCCATGGGCTGGTCTTGCCCCTCTTCTATGGGTTTCCATTGCAATAAAAGATTCGAAAGCCTTTCTGAGCATTGGCTAAGGCAGTGCTGGAATCATCGCAGGGTGGAAGTTTGGAAGGTTAGACGGGACAGGTGATGACCAAGAATCAGGCTGAGAAAGGCTGGGTGCTTGGCTGTGGCTATTCCAGGACTGCTCTTCTCTTTGCAGAGTGGGGCAAGGATCAACATCTCGGAGGGGAACTGCCCTGAGCGAATTGTGACCATCACTGGCCCCACCGATGCCATCTTCAAGGCTTTTGCTATGATCGCCTACAAATTTGAGGAGGTGAGAAATGTGAGCCATCCCACAGCTGGGGCCAGCAGTGCACATGGGCCTGGGGACCTCCAGCCCACATGTGTCTGGTTGGTCTTGCTTAACTGGGACATGGCCTTGGCACAGGACCTTCCAGACATCTCTTAACTGGACAAGAATTGAGCACAAATCTGACGAGGAGCTGCTGAGGGAGCTGGAGGGTCTCATCTTGGAGAAAAGGAGGCTCAAGGAGGGGGACCTTATAACTCTCTACAACTACTTGAGAATAGGGGTTGGTCTCTTTCTCCCAGGACCAGAGGAAATGGTCTCAATTGCAGCAAGGGAAGTTTAGATTGGATATTAAGGAAATTCTTCACTGAAAGGGTGGTCAGGCATGGGAACAGGCTGCCCAGGGCAGTGGTGGAATCACCATCCCTGTAAGTGTTAAAAAGTGTGTGGGTGTGGCATCTTGGCATATGGATTACTGGTAGACTTGGCCGGGCTGGGTTAATGGCTGGACTCGATGATCTTACAGGGTTTTTCCAGCCCTAATGATTCCATGATTCTGTGATTCAGTGAACTGTCCTGGAGGTCCCACAGTTCATTAACTGCAGGGATGTGCAGTGATGCAGCTGCAGACAGAGACCAGCCACGTCTGGGGGACATGACCCCTCCTCTCTGGCCCAGGGCACTTGGGTCAGCGACTGGTGGGGTACCAAGGGCTCATGTGCTTCCTTCCCAAGGACATAACCAACTCCATGAGCAACAGCACCGCTACCAGCAAACCCCCAGTGACACTGAGACTGGTCGTGCCAGCAAGTCAGTGCGGCTCGCTGATCGGCAAGGGAGGCTCCAAGATCAAGGAAATCAGAGAGGTAAGGCAGACTTGAATGAAGTAATGTCATTATTGCACGTCACTGCAGCTCCTCGGAGCTGATCCTCAACCAAGGGGGAGCTGGCTTGGAAAAGGGGATCCTGGTGCTGCATCGTGCATCAAGGTGGTTCCCAGGGTGGTCTGGGTGGTGCAGGAGCAGCATCCCATGGGATGCCGTGTATGGGGCAGTGCTGCTGTCGGGAGGCACGTGGCATCAGAGCCAGAGCTGGGTGCAAGGGAAGGTGTTCAGCTGTGGCATTTGTCCTTCCTCTCTCTTTCTGTCTCCAGTCAACAGGTGCTCAGGTCCAAGTGGCGGGGGACATGCTGCCCAACTCCACGGAGCGGGCGGTGACAATCTCGGGGACACCCGACGCAATTATCCAGTGTGTCAAACAGATCTGTGTGGTGATGCTGGAGGTACAGTCTGTAACAAAGGGGGTAAAGTGCATAAGGACAAAAAATCCCAGCTGGCACCACAACAGCGCTGGGAGCTGTGGAGCGTGTCTCTCGTCCCCTTCACCACGCGTTGTCGGGCCACTCTCATTTCCTGGTGCCTCCGTTGGAAACCCACCCAAGTGTTTTTTCCCCACCATTGTCCGTCCTTTCTAGAGTCCCACACTGGAAGCCTGCCTGGTCGGTGCCCCGAAGGAGATGGTTTGTGTTGGAGCAGGGGGTGGCTTCAGGACAGAGGGGTGCCAGGAGGGCTGGGACAGCCCAGCAGCATCCAGAGTGCCGTGGGAAGGAGGTGGGGGTCTCCTCTGCACAGGGGTCATGGTGGACAAAAATTAGGAGAAGGAGAAGGAGAAAGAAGGAGAAGGAGAAAGAAGGAGAAGGAGAAGGAGAAGGAGAAGGAGAAGGAGAAGGAGAAGGAGAAGGAGAAGGAGAAGGAGAAGGAGAA
>JAWWEE010000002.1:5514173-5537877 GCA_035221455.1 Xenops minutus
GGAGAAGGAGAAGGAGAAGGAGAAGGAGAAGGAGAAGGAGAAGGAGAAGGAGAAGGAGAAGGAGAAGGAGAAGGAGGCCAGTGCATCCCATGTGCTGGGGAAGCTGGAACTGGGAGCACAAAGCTGAACTGCCCTGAGGCACAGTGGGAAGGGTAGTGAGGAAGGCTGGTGGAGAGCAGGGACTGTAGGGTGCATGGATATATGTCCAAGGTGCCATTTTCTGGGATAAATGCTGACAAGCAGAGCTTGAAAATCTCTGCCATGGAGAGATGCTGCTGTACTAATGTCTTATTGCTGGAGATTGCCACAGCCACAGACCCCACGTCCACACCTGCCACCTCAGATGGGAGAAGCTCCAGAAGGAAAACCCAGGATGTGGAAAAACACAGGATGGTGACACCCTCTGTTCCTGACACCTCCCAGAGGCAGACAAAGCAGGGACCAATGCCAAGCCCCTCTGCCTGGCTGCACAGCACTTTCATGGCGGGGAGGAGCATGTTTCCCACTGGAAAAGCTACAGATGGGGATGGGAAGGCTTGGGGGAGGCAAAGCAAAGCCAAATTGAAGCACCTTCAGTTTGGCAGCAGCACAGCTCAGGAGAAAAAGCCAGGAGCCACATCACCCATCACGGCTGGCTCTGATGCTCAGGCAGGAATTTTGGGCACATGATGACTCCGGGTCATGGGCTGGAGCAGAGGTGAGCCTGAGGTGATGCTTGCAGGTGTGTTATAAAGTGTTTCTTGGCTGCTCTTCTCACAAGCAAGAGGTGCTGCTCCTCTGTATGGCTCAGCAATGGGAAAGAGAAAAACCCACGAGTCTCCTTGCAGTCTGAAATCTGGGAAGTTCCCTGGCTCAACAGTTCACAGAGATGCTCCTTATCACCCTTCAGCCTTACACAGATAATCCTGGCTCATCCCCTCCAAGATTTGTAACGCAATAAAAGAACAAGGAGGCTTGGGATGATAGAGATGTGCTTTGATCATACAGCTTTCCCACAGACAGGTGCTTAGGAGAAGAATTTAGATATGCTGTTTGCCTCTAAGTAGACGTCTAGAAGAATGTACAGAAAAAAAATGCAGAATTTTCCATGAGGTAGCATAATTTATATTGCCTGTTGTTATGTAGCAGTGAATGGGTCATTTCATTTTGGGTAGAAGCAGGAGAGCTGAAATCTCTCCTGATCCCTAAAAACCTCTGTGTTTTTTCTGGCCTGTTAGTGATGTTCAAGTGAAAACCAACACAGAGAACTTGGGGGGAGCACCATGGGACGACTCACTACAGCTCTGCTCAGACCTACCCAGGGACTGAACAGGCCATGGCAGCGAGGAGCATCATCATAGGATCATGTAATGGTTTGGGTTGGAAGGGACCTTAGAGACCATCTGGTTTCAACTCCTTGCCATGGCAGTGGCACCTCCCACTCGACCACAATGACAATGCCTTGGAGCATCCTCTGTATGGCCATGAGCTTCCCAACTTGGATGACAGTGGACCAGACCAAGTCCTGAAGGTGACCCTGACCTGGCAGTGAGGAAGATGAGGGCGCTCAAAGAACTGGACCAGGTGTTCCAGGTCGCTCAGATGGGCTGTCCCTCCCCATCTTGCTGCTTGAGGGTGTGCCCAGGGTGTTTTGAGGAGGGTTCCAGGCATCTAGACCAGGTCACACCGTTTGCACAGAGCGAAGGTTAGGGAGGCCAGCAGAGTCCCAGGGAGCGGTTTAGGGGCCCGTGCCATGGCAGGGCATCTCCTGTACCCCAGGTTGTCCTTGTTGCCCATGTAACACCCCTTTCCCCCGTGTTCTCCTGTCCAGAAACGCGGTGTTGCCTGGTGCGGGTGTTGCTGCCGGCGGCCCCGGGGGCCGTGCTCCGTTGGGTGCTTTCTAACACTCTTTTTGCCGCCGTTTCAGGAAAAAGCTGTTCTAATGTTCTCTTCTCCCTCTCCTTGTCCCTTTTCCTAGTCCCCACCAAAAGGTGCCACCATTCCCTACCGCCCAAAGCCCGCCTCCACCCCTGTCATTTTTGCAGGTGGTCAGGTAAGAGCCGACCCGCTTGCAGCCTCCACTGCCAACCTCAGCCTTTTACTGCAGCACCAGCCGCTGCCCGTTAGTGCACTCAGGTTTCTTGCCTTCTGACTTGCATGGTGTCATCCCATCCGTCGTGTGCCACGGCAGCTGGACTGAAAGCTCTGGATAGAGGTGATGGCTTGTCCCCTGTCATGGGTGCTGGCAGATGAGGAGGAGGAGGAGGAGGAAGGGGCCAGCCCGTGGAGACAGAGCGTTAGCTCTGCTGGATGCTCGTGCACAAAGAAGAGGCTGGAATGTGCTGCACTAGACCCAAATTCGGTATTATTAAGAAGGAGAAAATGAGGAGAGCATTAAACAAGGGACTGCGACTGTTTTCTGGCATCTCCAGCCCAATTAAAAAAAATACCTTTGGTAGCTGTAATTGATCCAAGGTAGGAAGGGTTTATCCCAGCTACTGCAGGGCTGTGCTGAACCTCTGCCCAGGGCAGCCTCCGTGGAAGAGTCATGTCCCCAGTCCTCAGAATGCTCAGGTTTGGGGTGCTGCTTCCCCACTGTAAGAGAGCCTGCATTGCATTGCCCTCGGTGACACTGCAGCCTCACAGACATGATGTGCTATTTCTAGCCACCCTTGGGGACACTTTTTCTTTGCAGGATAACCATTGCACGGATGTGCCACGGGAGCTGGAGGTTATTCTGCAAATGAAAATCAGCAGAAACAAGAGCACTTTTGAGCAGACAACTGTTTCTAAAGAGGGAACTTGCACCATTGCTTTTTCCACCTCATGTCCTCACCTCACCTGGTGACTGAGGACCTGCCTGTGGTGCATCAGATCTAGCAGGAGATGTACCTTCCCAGGAGCTCCAGCAGCCAGGCAGAGCCAGCACCATGAAACCACAGCTGGTGCCACCCAAGAGTAGCTCCACAGGCGTTATTTCATTTCTCCCCAACCATAATAAATAGAAGGACAAACTAAGGATGAGAGCAAAGCCCAGAGCACAGGCTATTTCAGGCTGAATTAGTCATTGCCAGGATCAGGAGGAGTGTGTCACTCAGTCTGAGCAGCCATCCTGGAAAAGAGCTTTGAGTCCAGCTGCTTGGTGAACTATCTTCTCAAAAGGGAGAGTAAGATGGAGTTAGCATTTCTCCTGCTGGTGAATGGTTGGTGTCTTGGACAGAAGTGATGTCATGGGAAGAAGCAACTGTCTGAAATGAGGGCTCTTCCCAAGGCTCTGCCCGAGGGGTGGCAGGGGGTGGGTGGGAAGAGGACAGCCAGTGACAGTGGTGACAGCTCTTTGGGGTGGGATGGTCCTTCAGGAGCCCAGCAGGCTGAGGGATGCAGCAGCTGATGGCAGCTGCCAAAGGGACCAACCCCATCATCCCTGGGCAACATCAGGGTTGAGTTGCTTCTGTCCAAGACACCTTCCTGCCCTTAATTACCTTTTTTCACTCAATTATTCTAAGACAAAAACAGCAGCCAAATTACACCACCAGGACAGGCAGCTCTTCAGTGAATCCTTTGCCGTGTCCTCATTGTGCCAGGATGCCAGTGGGCAATGGGACAGCCTTTCCATTTTCCTCTTCCATGATTTTGGGGGTTTTCCTTACACAAAGCACTTTGCTGTTTGCAAGCAATGTGGCAAATTTGCAGGAGCTTTTTTCTTTTTTTTTTGGGACAATCTCTACTCTCCCTTTTCAAAGTGTTCTCCATCTCTTTTGCCATTTCTTTCAGAATCATCTGAATAATGTGTCAACCAGTGAGATGTTTGCTAGCTGGTTAAGTCCTAAATATTGGGCTCTCTAGTGTCTGGCTCTTCACCTACATCAGTGGTTGTTTTTGGGTTATTTGTAAAAAGAGAAAAGGGAAAAAAGGAGAAAGGATTGCTACAAAGGATGGGAAAACCACACAAACCCATTTGCCTGGCAGATATCTGCATGGCTTTATCATTTATAGCTGGTGAAAGGCATCCCAGTGCAGACAGCCTGGCCCTGAGCCCTCACCCCAATGCCTTTCCAATGCCCCAGCAGAGCACTGGAATACACTGGGTGGATGTAAAACATCCACTGGGAGCTGTGCACCTGAAAACACGGAGAGGCCCACGGCACTGACTTGCTTTTTAGGACCACGCTTGTGTGTGAAGGGCAGTGGTGATGTCACTGTGCACCTGCTACACGGGTAATTCTGGTTATCACAGAACCACAGAATGCTTTGGGTTGGAAGGGACCTTAAAGATCATCCACTTCCAACCCCCCTGGCCACTGATCCTTATTTTTTACTTGGCAAAAACCAGTCACAGCCCAGTATTCCTGCTCCATGCAATGCTGGCAGCTTTAAAGAGCTGTTTGTTTCCTTTTGAAAAAGCCAAACTGAGCCAAAGCCCTTGCAGTCAGGTAGCTCAGAATGTGCCAGGTTGGCTTAGAGGTTTACATCTCCTCCTGCCCCAAGGATTTAGTGCCCCAGGGAATTTAATGTGGCAGAGGGGGTGGTTCCAGCAGAGGAATGGAGTTCTCTCACCATGTCCTGCCAGCCCTAGTAACATCTTGTTTTTTCCTTTGCAGGCCTATACAATTCAGGGACAATACGCTATTCCACACCCGGATGTGAGTTTTACCCTAATTTTTCTTACACCCTTTTCTGTCACCTGCATGCTACTGTTAATTCACATCATATTAATATTAGCCAATAATATTAATAACATATTTTCAAAGTAACTGGCCGTGTGCAGTATCTGTAATACCTCGAATAGCCTTTTAACCTGTTAGCACTAAACTTTATTTCTTTCGAGGACTTGGCCTGATCCTAAATTGTTTCCATTGTTCAGTGCTATCCCTTCATTCTGAGAGAAAACGTACTCTATGCATTTTGTGCCTCAAAATGATCAAAACAAGCAGAAAAAAAAAAAAGGAAAAAAAATAATACTTTCCCTTCTATTTTCCCCTTGTCCTTAAAATGCTGGTAAGCCAAGGGTGTATTTAGTGGCTGAGTGCCTTGGTGGAGTGGGGAGAATCCAGAGGTCCAGGGGGTTTGTGCTTTAAGCCAGGGCAAGGGGATGTGCCTTTGTGGGAGGAGGGAGATTGGGAAAACCCTTCCCTGCATCTCCCAGAGAGATGAAGAGGGTGCTGGATCTCACCTTGCTGAAGGCTCCCCACGGGAGTGGCACCCCAGACTGATGGGTTTGAGTGGGTTTGGGTGGCTGTGACCCAGGGCAGGGGCATCGTGGGGACAGTCCCCACTCTCTGACTCAGGGTTTGCTGGTGCTTGGATCCCCTGGCGGGTCAGGGAGCCACAGCAGATTTTGGGGGGGACATGTAGGGATCACCAACTGGAATGTGTGTGCCTAAGATTCCCAACAGAAGCAGAAAATGGGTGTGTTCAATGGATTTCTCTATGGAAAGCAGTGAAACACTGCTATGCCAGCAGCTCCTTGGCGGTCACGGCTCTTGGAAAATGCTGGGACTTTCTAAATGTGTTTCTGAGGGCATAAAATACCTGTCAAGTCCCATTGTGGGGGTTCTTCTTGCTGCAAGCTGGGGATCTACAGTGGGGCTGAGGATGTGGCAGTGGGTGGAAAGACTTCTCCAGCCATCCCAGCCATGGGAAGGGAGGTATTAAATCCTGGAATTACTCTTTCCATGATTGAGAGGCTGGCAAGGCTGTTTGATGCCGTGAATGCCTGCTCCACATGGGAATTTTTAGGACCTATAGGCTGGATTTTCATTTTAGGAGAAATGATTTCACTGGAATTAGTGGAATCCAAGCTTTGGCTTTCCATGTGACACCAGTATGTGTGTATTCTGAATACCCTGCTATGATGGTTGATAAGAAATATTTTTAATTATGTACTCTGCCTTTGCTCTGGAAGAGGAATATAAGTAAAGAACCTGCCTATTTAGTGTAGGTCAATATAGTCTTTATCCCAGTTTTTCTCTCCAAGCAGTGCTGACAGCTTAGTCTTTTTCTTGTTACTGTATTCCTCTGATTGTTGGGATTAAAGTACATTTAATGTAATTTTCTGGCTGTGCTCTGCCTCACTCCCAGCAGATTTGCTGAGACCTGGGAAGAATTGTTGCTACAGGGGCCACGCACTCCATCCTTACTCTTATAGTGCTCTCACAATGGTTGGTCATTTTAAACAATGTTCAGTGCAGAATCCAGTCTTGAATGGGATTTTAGGGCATTGTAATCACTTTTTAAGTGTGTGTGTTTAGTGGATGCCTTTGGCAAAGGAGGCAAAATTTTGAAAGCTCTTTGATTTTCTCCCCTGGAAAAGAAATCTCAGGGCAGGGGCAGCTTTGGCTCCTGAAGAACTTCAACATTTCCTGGGTACTTGTGGGCTGTTTGGAATGTGATGTGTACCATCCTGAAAGTTGTGGGATCAGAATCACAGGATGGTTTGGGTTGGAAGGGACCTTAAAGCTCACCTCATTCCACCCCCTGCCATGGGCAGACAAACAGGTATTGGTTAAATACCACTATCCAAACTATGTCTGAAAAATCTCCTAGATCAGTATTAGAAAGAATTTTGGTGTTTCCCCCATGGGGCAAAGCAGAACTCCTGCCCCAGGGCATGGTTGAAGCTGAAGGGGTACAGAAGTTTTGTTCAGTGTCCTGGCAGTGTCCAGGGACCAGGTGTCATGAGGAATTCCAGAAACAGGGTGCACCTGCAGAAAACAGGATAGTTCTGATGTTACAAAGTGGGGGACGCTGATGTCCCTGCTCCCTCCAGGAGCAGTGGAGTGCTCAGTCCTGTCTGTGTTTTGTCAGGACCCCACCATGTCACACCTTTGGCTAAAACAAGCCAAATAAAGCCAAAATAAGCACGGTGAGGGATGTGCAGGCACCTCTTTTCGTGGAGTGGTGAGACCTCTCAGCGGAGCCAGCAGAGGCTGGGAGTGTTCATGCCTCTGCAGGGAGAACAGAGACCCCATGGGTACCTCTCTGAGGATTTGCAGGTGTTTCACCCCTTCCCACTGCCTCCCTCCAGCCTCCCCTTGGTGTGTGCAGCTTCCCAGGTCAGCTCTTTCCAGCATTTCTCCCTCACTGCTGCCAGCCAGACCTCCCCTCGCTCCCTCCCCAGCCGTGCTGCAGGAGCAAGGAGGTGGTTGAGCTTTGCTGACCCCCAAAACTTTGAAATTATAACTCTTGCCTTTCCATTGCCAAGGATAATGGGCACAACAAGCCCATTGAGTTTGGGGGATGATGAGATTCTGGCAATCCCAGGAGAGCCTCCCTCCTGCTCCCTGCCAGACTTCAGCCCAGTTTGGTTTGTTTGCTTTTCTTTTATTCTTTTTCTTTTGGTTGGTTTTGGTTTTTTGGTTTTGTTTTGTTTTTTTTTTTTTTGTTTTTTTTTTGTTTTTTTCTTTAAAATTTGGAGCAGCGAAACAGAGCACAAAATGTATTCCAAACAAACACCACTTCCTGACTGGGCACCAAAACATACCCAGCACAACAAGGGATAAAAGGATCTGAAATACCTACTGGTCATGGCTGAAGCCCATAATTCCCCCTATTCCTAAGGAGCTGACATTTAGAAATGTGGTTTATCCATGTCCCAGAGGCACTGCTTGTCAGAGGCACGGCACAAGAACATGTGCTGCGGGGACAAGCGGTGACAATGCAGCTCTGGTGGCACAAAGGGGGTCTCTGGGGGCTGGCTGTGATGCCCACCAGCTGGCCCTGCTCTGAGGCAGAGGAGCTGGCACTGAGGATGGGCTTCTTCCTGGTATCGTACTTCAGACCCTGACCAAGCACTTCTGCCAAAGATTCAGGCTTTATTGCACTATACCCAGGCCAAGTCCTTCTCCTAATGTTTTTGCCATGTCTCACCATGGCTTCCTGGTTTTGGTTTTATTTTTTTTTTTTCATTATTTTTTGGTTTGTTTTCCTTTTTTTTTCCCACCCCCCCCCCTTCCGTTATAATTTTGTTCTTGCTTTTCGGTGTGACTTGTTGTACTCTATGACAATAACCTTCTTAGCTCTAATGTCCCTCCTACCCCTCAGCAGTTGACCAAGCTCCACCAGTTGGCTATGCAGCAAACCCCCTTTACTCCCCTTGGACAGACCACCCCCGCTTTCCCTGGTACGTACCCACACGCCCTTTCAAGATATCCTTCTCTTACCTGTAGAGTTTCTCTCTCTCTTTTCTGAACTCGTGCCGTTTAATGGAAATCAGCAGGGCAAATAAAAAGTTGCAATGTCCACGGGGAAAAGCTGACTAGAAGTGGATGTTTTTGGGGGTTGCTCTCCTCAAGGGCGAGCTCTCAGCCCTTTGTCGTGCATGCCTGGACTGGCTCCCAGCTTTTCTGGCTTTCCCAGCACAAGTGATGAGCACCATCCTTCCCTTCCTGGAGGAGGCAGCATCCCCTGCCAGGTGCTGATCCGGACCCTGGTGGGATGCCCTGGCTTTCCCGAGGGGAATGGCTCGGTGCTGGCTGGGGATGCTACCTCGGTGTGTGCAGGGAATGGTGCTGAGCCAGGCAGGATGGCACCCCCTCGATGGGAAGGAGTGGTGGCCATAGGGGGCCCAGAGCCTTGTCCTCAAGGCTGGCATGTTCACGGCGAGCTGGGAAGCAGATAGAGCGCAGGGGATGGAGATGCTTAAAGTACTGGTTGGAAATGCCTTTTCTGACAGTATGTTCATCATATTTTGAGCTTCCTAGATGAAGTGACATTGCTTATCTCCTTGAAGGCAAAAGCATTAAACCTGTTTCTTCTTTGCTCTTCAGGAGAAAAGCTGCCCTTACATTCCTCCGAAGAAGCTCAAAATCTGATGGGCCAGTCATCAGGTAAAACACAAAGCTAGAGGGAAATAAGCAGGCTTTGGTTGAAATATATATATATTCTGTAAATAGGACCATGCAATTGTTGTGCTCTGAGAGAAATCATGGTATTTGTGGAGAAGAGGGCAGGTTTTCTTGGTGGGCAGGGAGAGGCCGGGCAGCACCATTCTCCTTTGTACAGCATGTGAAAAGAAAAGTGCCTGGACTTTATTGCCTGGTTTTTTGATATTTGTGTATAACTGCCATAGAATCACAGAATATTCTGAGTTGGAAGGGACCCACAAGGATCATCGAGCCCAACGCCTGGCCCTGCACAGGACAGCCCCAAGAATCCCACCATGTGCCTCAAAGTGTTATCCAAACACTTCTTGAGCTCTTTCAGGTTTGGGGCCATGACCACTGCCCTGGGGAGCCTGTTCCGGTGCCCAGCCAGCCTCTGGGGGAAGAACTTTCTCCCAATATCCAGCCTAAATCTCCTCTGACACAGCTCCAGTCGTTCCCTCAGGTCCTGTCACTGGTCATCAGAGAGCAGAGGTCGGTGCTGCCCCTCAACCACAATGAGTTCTCTCTCAATGCCATCTGCATAACGGGAAGATATCAGAGTCATCACCCTTATTCCTTCATTTCACTTTGCCTAAACTTTGCTCAGAAACAGCAGAAAAATTCCAGTGGGAACAGCAATGACATGCAGCTTTAGGCACCTCCAAGCCATTCAGGGTGAGTTGCAATTTTAATGGGACAGGATCCTGAGGAGCCAAGGCATGGCTGCAGCCTTGGAGAAATTTTGATGGCAGATATCCCACATTTATCTGTATGTGCAGAATGCATTTGTCTTTTGTCACCTACCATTGCTTAGGGGAGTTATCCTGAGACCTGGAGGCTCACAGGCAATTTGAACCAGACCTCCCTGGGCATACCTGGAGCACACAGGATCCCATGCATGCCCCAAAAGTCTGGGCACATCACCCAACTATGAAAGCAAATGTAGCCCAAGTAGATAGACCCCACAAGACTATAGGAATAGAGATTTCATGGCACTGACCTGCA
This sequence comes from Xenops minutus, assembly GCA_035221455.1. NCBI lineage: Eukaryota > Metazoa > Chordata > Aves > Passeriformes > Furnariidae > Xenops > Xenops minutus. The sequence continues at coordinate 5,524,022 of JAWWEE010000002.1, forward strand.
CAGCCATGTTTGCTGCATGTCCTCTTCGCCCTCTGCAGTCACCCAAGGCACTGATCCTGCCCTGACACCTTCATTACAGCCTCAGGGACTGCTTAGGCATATCAGAGAGGGAGGATCTGGAGTGCTAAAATAACCCAGTCTCCGGGTAATGGGGAAGGATGTGGCCATTCCCCTATGGCTGAGTGATGCAGAGATGGTGCAGTACCATGGCACCTTGTGTCCCAAGGGCTTTCAGCAGCATCCATGGCATCTGAGGAGCTTAGCTCCTATTCCAGAGACCCCTGCATACCTCAATGTTTCTTGGAGCCCATCCCCAATGCTCTGCTCCCTTCAAAAGACATTTCCTGCCATACCCAGGCTGCTGCTGAGCTGAGCCTTGTAACACATGGCCAAGAGATCGGGACACCCTCATCTGAGGGACATGTCTGTGGTAGGTGCAGTCCACCTTGTCCCAGACTGTGAGGAAGCTCAGTGTGCAAGGCAGTGCTGCAAAGTCAGTGTTGATAATTGCCCACTGTGGTGTAATACCTGGGCAGGATCTGTTTTGTGCAGGGTTTGGCATTAGTACCCCTGGCAAGGGTGAAGGACAGCAGAGGGGATTTGCATCCCCCATCCTGGCATTTCCTCCCCTCTCTATGCTTCCAAGTGAAAAATGTGGTGAGACCTCCTGGAAGAGAGCTGTGTCTGGGAAGCTGCATTCAGGAAAGCACAGGAATTACACAGTCTTAGAATTATCATTTTGGTTGGAAGGAACCTTAAAGCCCGTCTTGTTCCAACCCCCACTAGACCAGGTTGCTCCAAGCCCCCTCCAACCTGGCCTTTAACACTTCCAAGGACTGGGCAGCCACAGCTTCTCTACACAACCTGTGCCAGGGGCTCACCACCCTCACATCCTGACAGCCTAACATCATGCACAAGCACATCAAAGATACCTAGAGCTCCTCTTCCTCAGTGCTGAGGCCCTTGATGAAAACAAGTGAGGAATTTGGTGGTGCTGCTGTTTGTTGCAGCAGTCCTGCCCTTCCCATCTCCTTATTCTCTTTATTCTGCACCTACTTACTCCCCTTTCCACAGAGACAGACCTGGCAGTCTCTTGTGCTCTTAAAAGCCTTCACTGGTGGTTTATATCATAAGGATAAGGGGTTTTTTTCCCAGTTACTGCAAATTCCTGTCACCCACCAGACAGCTTCTTTCTTGGAGATTTGGCATAGGACATCCCTGCTTCAGCACTGAAGTGATTTAATATGGAAAATCAAGGGAGAGGCAGGCTTTGACCTGGCCTAGGTCCTCTAGGTACCTCTAGGTACCTCTAGATACCTAGGATACACACAGGGTATCCTGCTGGCTCCAGCCATTCCCACCATGGAGGGGGAATGCCACTGCCTTTGCTCTTCAGCATGTAATTTTGTAGGAAAGCAGGATCTGAGTCCTGGAACAAAAGGGAAAAGTGGTCCTGGGTCCAGCTAGGTTGCATGTCTTAGCAGTCTGCCTTAAATTCAGGGTGAGCCTGTAGGGCTTTGACTTGCAAAGGACTTTTGCCAGGGGAAACTGGTTTTGAGGCACCAAGCTGCTGTCATATCCAAGCATCCAGGTAGGGCTGGAGGGTGCATGGACAGCATTCCTGCTGGGCTGCTGGGTGTCCTAGACAGCATGCCCTCTGCTGCTGTGTGGGAAGGTGTTTTTCCCACCTCCCTTTGGTGATGCTGGAACCTTGCACTCTCCTCTGAAGCCATTCCCAGTGGGAGGATGAAGGGTGGGAAGCGAGGCACTTCTGGGGCAGCTCAGGGGATGCAGGGAAGGTGACACCCAGCTCCAGTAGAGTCAGGTAGCAACTGTCTTCCCCCTCCTTATCCCAGAGTGTGTGATCCCCTTCCCCTCCCACCCCGGAGCAGGACGCAGCCTTTGCAGTGTTGACTGTGTCGGGAAAGCAGCGGAGCTCCATCCTGTTGCCCCTGCAAGCTCTAACCATGTCTCCTTGCATATGCCCAGGTTTGGATGCCAGTCCCCCGGCCAGTACTCATGAACTCACCATTCCCAATGATGTAAGTACATCCAAGTTCTTCCTTGACATGTCTGTCTGCATGTTTATATACACGTATATGTATATGTATATGTGTGTGTGTATATATATATAAATGTATAAGCTTCAGCCATATGGCTTTGTTAAATATATTTAGAGATGCCCCTTCACCATGTTCCCTCAGCCATATGCAGTCCACTGGGGATCAACCTGCAGCATAAAGCACCCACTGGACTTTACCCCGTCAGTAGCTTCCCTGGGTACAATCCTCAATGCTCTATTTCCCTTTCCAAGTGAACTCAGTGCTCATGAAACATGCCCAGTTGACAGCACTGGGAAAGGGAGAGAGCTCCCATGCCAGCCCTGATTAAACTATTAATTGCTTAATCAGACACTGGCGGGTCTGAGATGACGTTTCAGCTCAAGGATAGTGAGTGGGCTGGGGGCAGTGGTGAAGAGGCGGTAAGTAAATAATGTTTCTCATGCCACAAAGTCACACACAAGTGTGTGAAGGACGGTGTGTCTCATCTTAGCACTGGTGACAGGCAGCTTTGGGGTCTTACAGATGGAGGTGTTGTGGTAACGTGGGTGTTGGACTGGAATATTTGCTGGGACGAGGCTGGAGTCATGCTGGACAGGGTGCTTGGGGATGCTCAGGTGGGAGGAGGTGGGATGGAGAGCACAACACAGCCAGCACCTGGATCCGTGTGTCTCACTTGCTTCTGGACTGGCCCACCAGTTTGTGTGGATTAAGGACCAATCTGCAGGGGGATAACATCCAGCCCCTGGCCCCATCTCCATCACCAGCAAGCACCTTCAGCCCATCCTCATAAGGAGTTTCTGGGTGGGGTCTGGCAGCTGTTGCTGCCTCTTCCTGCTGTTCACCAACACCTGGCAGCACGAGGCAAAGGCAGCGAGCCCAGCTGCAGCTGCCAGGCACCTCTGCCAAGACCTCCTTCCACCTGAGACACGTGGCAGTGCAGCAGCTTCTGAGCATCTGCTGGCTGAAACCTTTGGAGATGCTTCACCCCACTGCCATGGAAGGGATCTGCAAAGGAGGCTGTGGGAGACTGAGCCCCAATCTGCATCTGCCCATCCACCAAGGACCTCTCCCCACAAGGCTGCAGGGAGCTCTGCAAGTGCACCTGAGGTTCCAACAGCCATGGCTGTGGAGCATGGAGGACCGTAGCAATCTTCAGAAATATCAAGAGACCCCTTGCAAAAGGGGAGAAAAGGATGCCAGGGGACCTCTCAGAACCCAGGAGCACATGGAGCATTCACTCACCAGAGACCTGGATCTCACCAGACCTGGGCAGCATTAAATGTCATCCCCTGCATCTTGAAAAATTCCTCCTTAGCTCTTCCTCCTGTTCTTTCAAAGGTTTTTAAAAACTCATTGCCACCTTCTGGGGAAGCAGAGGACAGGTTTGGCTTTCTTTAAGAGTCTCCAGGCATGTTTCAGGGGTGTAGATTGGAGCTGTGCTGCAGTTGAAGGTAGTCTGATGGTAAACATCTTGCCCCTCCTCTGACTGTCAGGACAGACTTGAATGCTGTTCAGCCTGGGTATTGCTGGGCACCTGTCTAAACAGTCTGGTTCCTCAGGTCTCCCTGTCAGATTTTCATTTGCTGAAGCATCTCTGAGTTATTTCTGTGCTCTGAAGACTAGGATGGGTGGCTGTTGGGCTGAACACCCCACCACAACCCCTGAGACAGCCAAAGCCTTTCTGTGTGTAATCAAGTCCATTTGGAACAAACAACCATGGGAGCCCCGTGGTCTGACCGAAGGATCAGTGAACATTTGGAGGAACAGTTGTCTCCACTTCTACCGTGGCAGAAATCCAGCAGCTGCCAAAATGAACATCCCACATATAAAATGCTCAGGTGCAACCTTGGAAAAAAGCTCAGATGTCCAAAAGGAGATGCAGAAACACCTCATGCCTGTGTTGGTCAAGCTGGATATCTTGGTATGTGTCACCAAGCTTCAGAGATCAGGCTTGAGGGAACCCTCAACTGATTCACAAATGAGCAAAGACAAAGACCATTGAGGAAATTCAAGCCATTGAGGACCACTGAGGAAATTTAAACCATCAAGGACCACTGAGGAAATTCAAGGGATGGACATTTGAAGAAATTTAAACCTCCAGCTGGCTCTGATTTTTTCACAAGCGTGTGAAAGATGTGTTTTTAAGTGGGAGTCACCTCTTCTGTGGGTGCCACAGCCACATGGTGCTCTCCTGTGCACACTGGTGAGCCAAAAGAGCTAGAGGGGGTAACAGAGGCACTGAGGGCATCCCAGTGGGGTAGAAGGAATGTGGGATGGGGCGACTGCACCAGCTGACGAGGGGACTCTGGGGTTGGGGTGCTCCCAGCGAAGGCAGTGGGCTTGTTTCCTTCTAATAACCACTTTTGGGTTTGCCGTGACTGGCAAAAGGATAAGTTACTTGCCAAACACTGATGATTTATTAGACCGTGGAAATTATAATTACCGGAGCAAGCCCTCCTTGAAGCCCTCTGAGATGCTGGGCATGGTGTGTGGATAATGGAGGCTCTTCCCCACAAGGAGCAGAGCAGGGCAGGCTGCTGGATGAGTCCTTGGAGGACCGTGCTCGAGTGCAGGTGGGCTTCACCCCCAGGCTGTCCCTCTGCTGTGTTCATGAGCACTAAGGTCACGCGCGTCCCAGGGCTGTGAGCCAGCCAGAGCTGCCACTTCTCAGACCTTCCCTCCGTGCTTTCTTTCCTAGCTAATAGGCTGCATAATCGGACGCCAAGGGACCAAAATCAATGAGATTCGGCAGATGTCGGGAGCGCAGATCAAAATCGCCAACGCCACGGAAGGGTCATCGGAGCGCCAAATCACCATCACAGGAACCCCTGCAAACATCAGCCTCGCGCAGTACCTCATCAACGCCAGGTGAGACCCCCCTGCAGACCTCCGCCGCCTCCTGCCACGCCGTGGTGGGAGCAGCCCTCGCTCCCAGCACCGTGGGCCGGCAGGGGCTGCCCGAGCCCGGCTGGGATGGATGGTGTCTTGCTTGAGAGCTCTGAGCGGGGACCAGACGTCGCCAGCGGGACATCTCCCCCCCATTCAGCTGGTGCTTTGGCTGGGGACTGGGGGCTGCTTCACTGCTGGCCCACCCGCCACCCTCGCTCAATGAGGATTTTGCTCATCCTTGGTAGGGCAAAATCGCCGCCGTCTTTTCTCTGTGGATGAGGCAGGGGACGGGGACAGGGATGGAGCTGAGCTGGTGGCAGGGAGGCATCACTTGGGACCTGCTTGCTGGGATCCCAGCATCGCTTTGCTGCCTCTTCCACGTGCTTCCAGACCTCCCAAAGGCTTTCTTCCGCTCAGTGAAAGTAATCAGTCCAATAAACGCAAGACGTGGGAACGGCCTGATTGCTTCCTTTCCATCAGGAAAAGCTTGGCACAGCAGGACTTCACAGGGGCCAAGGGTTCCCAACACTGCCACAGGCTGGGGGGAGATGCAGCCCATGCCGTGGGGGACCGGGGGTCCAGCAAGGGACTCCCAAAGGGGAGGTGTAGCTGGAGAGACGAGTTGGGGACCAGCTCCGTGCTGGCAGTGACTTTCGTCAGATCTGTTTGCCTGTGTCTGTGGACTCACGGATAGCAAGTTTAAGGGCATACAGGACCTCTCGCTGGCTTTGCACCCGCCTGGCACAGCCACACAAGCAAGCCCGTCCAGCTGTCCGTGCCCTCCGCCGCGGGCAGGATGGATGCCGTGCCAGCCCGTCGGATGTGTGCAGCTGCAGGAGGCTGCTGGCACAGGGTCCCGAGGACAGGGCGCTGTTGGCGGCGACTCTGACATTGCTGGGGTGTGGGATGGGAGCACCGGTGAGGTCTGTATGTACTTCCTCCTCCTTGCACCCAACCCACCTCAGCCCCGACCCGCAATAGACTTCCATCATCCCATCCTGCCCCGCTGTCCCGCTGCCCATGCCTGTGGCACCTCTCCACCTGCTTAGGTGAGGGATGGGGCCAGCCCCCCGTGGGTGTGGCTGAGTGGCTTTCCTGCAGCTCCTTGCCAATCCCCTCCCACCTCCTGAGACTCTAAGAGAGACAAAGAAAAGAAAAACAAGCGACTCTTCGTTGCTGGGAACGGCTGGCTGAGCTGCCACCTGTGCAGATGACCTGGCAGGGGGGCAGGATGGGGCTCAGCCTCTCTCATAGTTTCCAAACTGGATTCAAACGAAGCAGCTGGCACAGCTGCCTGTCGCCTATGGGGGGGGATGCTTCTAGAAGGAAAGCCGTGCACTGGGATGTCTCCTGCCAGCACCTCTGGTGGGTGACACCCCTGCCACAACATGGTGACAGTAATGGGCACTACCTGGCAGCAGTGAGGAGTGGGGAAGGCAGCCAGCCATTATGCTGGTTCTATGCTCCAGCCCCCCAGGCCACCCAGAGATGCTCTGCCCACCCCATCTAAGCGGGGTGTAGGCAAGAGGAGGAGCACTGCCCTGCAGGGTCTTCGCTTTCTTTTCTGCTCCGGTGATTAAGCGCTTGTTTTTTGTCTCCCCCCCACCCCTCTCTCTGCCCCTGTCTATTCTAGGCTGACGTCTGAGGTCACTGGAATGGGCGCACTCTAATTTCCACCCACCATCCTCCACTCCGCACCACCCGACCCTCTCCAGCCACCGGCACTCCACCCAGCCTGTACTGCCTGTACATTTACCGCCTTCCCTTTGCCTCCACAGATACTCTTTTCTTTACTAACGAATATATATGTATATATATAAACACACACACGCATATGCACACACTGGAACGATTCTTTCCAAGCTCCTTGCCATGCTCCCGAGGCTGCTCCCAAACTCTTTGGTTATGGTCCTTGTTTGCAGCGTACGGTGTTAATATAACTTCATCTGCTTTTTGGGGACGGGGGAGGGGGGAGGGGGGCTCTTGGTTTCTTTCTCACTGGTGGGACTTCAGGAGATGATGGGGTCTCTAGTGTCAGTCTAGCGTAGCTACTTACACGTTTTGAGTTGACATTGGCAGTACTTTCTGTAGCCTATGGACATATGTGATGCCACCCAGAGCTGTGCGTGCTTCAGATGACTTAACTTTTCTCACCCTCCTTCCTTTGGTGCTCCCTCTTGCTTGTCCTGGCTCACCTTTGCCACCTCACATCCCTGCCCTCAGGGTAAGGGGCCTACTTTTCACCCTGTGTTATTTGGGAAGCGGAATGCGGGAGCCAAGCCAAGGCGCATGCACAGGTTCACCCGCAGGCTTCTCTCTTTGAACATGGCATGGTCCAGACAAGCCCTTTTTCTTACTAAATTAAGGGAATCACACACACACACATACACAAATGCTCCTGTGGTTTTTTTGTGTTTTTTTTTTTTAAAACTAACAAGCAACTGGAAGTGGGAATAGCTCAGCTGTATGGGATTCATACCCCCCAGCAACCTTTGAAAGCATTCTTTTGGCAATCCCCATGAGCAAAACCTTTGGACGATAGCTCAGGAAGCTCTGTGAGCTGGCTGTGTTTGTCGTTGTTTGTGTTCAATAAATGTCTGTGCAGCTCTGGTACCAATGGGCTCCGACTGTTCTTCTCCTGGGTCACCCCACCAAATCCAGCTCCATCCTTCCCTCTGCATCCTCCCATACCTTTTTAGCTGCTTGGAGGGAAGGTGGGGGTTGTATACAGTAGTTCTTCATTACTATTATTATTATTACCATCATCATCATAATTTTTTATTTTATTTTATTTTATTTAGAGAAGGTCCCCATGAGCAATGCACATTCTGAGTGATTCCATGCTTTCTGTTTTTTTTTATCAAAGGGAGAGTATTTGGCTTGCATAATCTTTTGGTTTTCCCTAAGATTAATTTATGATTCATAGTACAATGATCAACATCTCTCTCTGCCCCCTTGTCTGGACGGATCTGCCATGTCTGTGCCCCACACCCTTCCCCAAAAAACCTCTATGCCCACCCTGCCTTCTGCTTCCAGGCTTTTCTTCTCTCTCCTACCTCTCAAACAGGGAAACAAATATATTTTCCACCTGTTAATTCCTGACTGTCCCTTTCCTCAGACTGCACATGAGGGGATCATGATGCACCATGTCCCCAGACAGCTGAAGTAGCCGCACGGTACATTTTTGCAGTGTACCACATGGGAAATATATTGTTTTTCCAGGTGAGCCCCAAGATTTCATGGCCTTTCCCTTTCTTCCATCCTCAGTGCTGGCAGGCACTGCTGGCAGCTTCCCACCCTTCTCCTGCCGGGATGCTGGACCACTTCTCCTCCTGTCTTCAGCACTGACTGCTCAGCACTCACACAGGGCTGCATCAGGGACCACGGGTGACACCACCACTTCAGTGGAGCGAAGGATGGGAAGGGGGTTATGGGCTCCAGCAGGGAGCTGGCAGGGATGAGAGAACAGCCCAAGAGCCTGGGAAGGTGGTTTGCTCAGCTAAAACCTGTGCACACAGCTCTCCAGAGCATTCCAAGCCTCTGTGGTTAAAGGTGCTCCCAGATCTTCCATAAGAGGCTTTGCTGTCCATCTCCAACCCCTTGCTCTGTGCTCCCTGGCACTTTGAGTTCAGCTGTGCCCTTTGAGTGGTCCAGCAGCCAGACATGCTCGAGACCATCCCCTGATTCTCCATCTGGAGAAGTGCAGGTGCCTTGAGCAGTGCTGCAGTGGGCTCAGGTGAAGCCAGTAGCCTCCACTGGCATCATCTCCCCCTTGTATTTGTGTTGGTTCTGATGATGGGGGGAGTCAGGCACCAAATGGTGCCTCCCCCAAGTTTCTGACTGGCCAGCATAAGCACAGAACCACTTGTCAAGGTGGTGAGTCAGTTGTGGGCAGCTGGCACTCCTCATCTTCTCCTGTTCCTCACTCTGCTTTTAGACCAAGCATTTTTCCTGTTGCAAGAAGGAGATATCCACGTGTGAGACCCTGCATGAAAAATAACCATCCAGCAGTGTGCCAGAGCCACCCCAGTGGCCTGGGGGGTGAGCCACAGCAGAAGCTCCACATGCCACTGCCACCACCCTCCACGGCAGCCAGTGGCTTGATGTGATGCCCCCTAGGATGGGGATGGTGCTTGGAGAGAGCCAGCATACCCTGCCATTGTCAGCTCCTCTGTGGGGCTGTAGGACAAACCAGAGCACAAGAAGATCTTCCAGGTGATGGTGGCACAGCAGCAGCAACATCACATTGACCAAGACCAAGAAATCCATCGCAAGTCAACAAGGTTGTGGGGTTTGTACATCTGGGGAAGGCAGGGGAGCATAACAGCACCCTGATGGCAATGAATGTGGAAGTGGCTTTGCACAGGAATTAGTGGTTTCTGCCGATCACATCTGCCCTGATTTCCTTTGCTCTGTGTTCACTGTGCTCCCCGTGCTATTCCCCACCTCCACTGAGACAGCACTGCCCAAAATAGCAAATGCCAGATTGGCTCTGCCAGATGCAGCCGAGCTCAGAGGCTACTGGAGACAGGGAGCAGACAGCAGCAATACTTCTACACCCATCCCCATGCCAACAAACCTACGGCTAACATCCCCCTCCAGGTGCCATCCCCCATCCCAGCCTGCATCCATTACCTGGGGAGATGGAGGAAAAGCCACCACAGGAACTGGTGGGGAAGGAGAGGAGGTTGGATATAAGCATTGCTCGGGCATCAGGCTGGTATCTGAGACATCGTGTCAAGGCTTGTGCTGCAGCAAGGACCTGTGCTCAGGGGAGTGCTCCAGGGAATGGTGGAGAAGGGCACAGGGGGACAAGGGGCAGTCCAAGCAGTAGCAGTCACCTTGGTCACCTTACAGGAGTGCTGTACAGTCAGAGAATCATTGAATATCCTGAGTTGGAAGGGATCCACAAAGATCATCCTGGCCCTGCACAGGACAACCCAAAGCATCCCTCCTTCTGGTATTCCCTTTGACTTTGCAACTTCTGTTTAGCCATTATCCATCATTTGTCCATCATCATCTGGGCTTGAGCATGGTTTGGAGGAAGAGGTGTTGAAACCACCCCAGCATCTCCTGGGAGCATATTGATGACAATAAGGAGAACAACAAAATCACAAGGAATGTGTCCAACTTGGCTTTTGATTTCTTCAGGATGGCTCAAAAGGAGATTTGCTGCTTTCTTTGGAAGGAACCTTGATGTTTTGCTTTGATTTATGATAGGTCTTGGGTTTTCATTTTAGATGAACTTAAATGCTTCAGTGATGCATCCACAGGGAAAGATTTGTGTTATTGGACTGAATATTCAATACAAAGTGAATGCCCCAGTTAATCAACAGAATAGCTTTAATACATTGCTTTTCTTTCCCAAAACAATGCATTTTATCCAGCCAGAACTGCTCAGCATTTCTGGAAGCAGCCAGTGCAGTGAAACTCTTTGGGAATTAGTTATTTTGCGTGAAATTGTGACTCTGACTGGAATGTATTGTGCCTCCCTGTGCCCCTGGAGCATGGGAGTCTCCATCAGAGAGGGGCCACTTGAGGTCTGTGCTCAGCCCCTTGCCCTCAGCTGAAGGTCTCCAATCCCCCCACATATCCTCGTCGTGCTCCCAAAATTGTTTGGAGTATTGTTACGTGCTGTTTTTTTTTCCTAGACTGTAGCTGCAAATCTAGTACATAATCAGGTTGAAAAAAAATAGACTGTTTTCCCTAAGGGAAAGTGACTTTCACCAGGGACTCTTTAAATTTCATACTCTCTTTGAGCTGTTATTCAGGGGTTTGTTATGTATCCATGCTAGTCACTTTTAATTATGCTAATTCCAAGTTTATGGGCCATTAGCAAGGGTAATTTCCCCCCTGCGGTGCCGGCAGAGGTAGAATTTCTGGGGGATCGCTGCGTGCTGTAGCAGGGATGGATGCTTAATCCCATTTTCTCCTTGGCCACAGGGATGGAAGGCATCTCCCCCAGCCCTGCCTGGCTGCAGCCCCCAGCCCTGGGGAGGTGTCCTGGTCCCCAGCCTTGGGGCCCCCCAAATGGTCACTAGATGTCCCCATCGACCAGCTTTTGCATGTCTCCTGCTCCAGCCGGGATGTGGGAAGCACTGGGATCACTGGGATCTCCGGTGCTTTCAGCCTCTGCTCCATCTGCGTGCAGAAGGCACCCCACGCTGCTGGAAAGGGAATGGGGTTTGTGTGTGTGTTTTCCTCCCCTGCCTCCATGCTGGTTGACGAGCAGTGACATCCTTTGTGTCCCACTGCACCCATCAGTGCTGGGACCTTCCTGGAGTCACCCCAGCCCATACGGGCAAGGACCCATGGCAAGCATCTCTGATTATATCGGCTGTGCCAAGGGGCAAGGTTGGTGGCACAAGCCACCACCTTATGTTGGCCCGAGCCCATTCGCTCTGGCAGAGGGACAAGGTCTTGCTGGAGAGGTCCTGAGGGTTTCCATCCCTTGTGGTCCCCAGGGAGGCCAACACTCGCAGGCAGGATGCTCTGTGCCTTGGCTGGCAGCAGGAGCGGCTGCAGCTGGCGGAGTGACTTGCAGAAAGGTCAGGGGCTCAAGGCAATTCCCCTGCTCCCATGTTGGATATCACAGGGAGCTGGGAATCTGCTGAAGGGGATATTTTTGCTTTCTCTTCAAAAAGAATGCAGCTGTGGATCTTAATCTGCTGTGCCGTGCAGCGAGCCACAGGCCCCTGTCCAAAGGGTAACGTGGCAGTGACTTTTAGGAAGTACTGAATGTTCCAGATGTGCAACTCCTTCCACTCCAGATGTGCAGCCCCCCCTCCCACTCTGCCCCGGCGCAGTTGTCCTGCGAAGAGGAAGATGAGACTCCAGATCACTCAGAAAGCATCCCACAGACTAAATCCAGCCAAGTGCAAAGCCAGACTGGCTCTGGATTCCCACACTCATGTTTAGGCAGCTTAACCGCAGGGGTGTCTCTTCCCAGAAATGATGTTCGTGCCCGCTCCGCACGTGGGGGACAAAACCAGCCAGAAGATGGAGAACAAGATGGAGCAGGGGGGAAGAGGCTTCACGTCTGAACCACAGCCTGTGGCTGATGCAAAACACACATGCTGTTTCTAGAAGGCACTGCTTTGATCCCAAAAGAGAAGGCTGTGATGTGCATGAGGGCTTGTATATTTGAAGCCCTCTTGGAGCACTGTGTCCTGGTTCCCTGCAGGCACTGTCACTATTTATTCCTAGAGGAAGCCCGTGTCTAAGAGCATTTGCATCTGGATCAGAGGGGATGAGCGATGCTTGGCTCTGAAACTTCTCTGGGTTTTGATGCACCAGACGAGGCTTGGTGGCACAGGATGCTCCATGGAAGCGTGGACACAGCAGGGGAGATGTGCTGTGGAGTGCAGGCACAGTGGTGATGGGCCACTACAGCCAGCTGGCAGCATGGTCAAGCACAAAATGCTTGGGGACAGCAGGATGGAGGGACAGGGACGAGGCAGTGTGATTCTGGAATTCAGTGTTGCATGCATAACTTGGGATCTACCCACAAGGGATATTCGACAGGACCTCACAGTGCAAAGGGGGGAGCAAGATGTGACGTGCTCACCCAAAAGCAGTCAATTAGTGGTGTGGGTTTTTTGGTTTTCTTTTGGTGGGAAGACACTGACGTAGCAATGATGTAGCCTGAGGCCTCTGCTGCAGCTGGTGATATGGTTTTCCCAAGGGCTGCTGCTCTGTGCTACTAAGCACACAGCAATGCTTTCGAAGCTCTTACAGGAGAGGTGCTTAAAATCCAGTTAGAGATGCAAACCCAGCACCCCAGAGAAACCACCATCTCTATGTTTAAAATATTTTCAGTGGCATAACTAAAATTTATTTTCTTTCTGCGAGTAGATCTCCCCCATCTGCATATTTTGGGCTGAAACACGGTGATTTCCAGAGGCACAGGATGGTGCAGTGCAGCACCAGGGAGAGGTTGTGCAGGGGTGTGTGCCCTTCCCCAGTGCTCCTCCCTCAGCTGCCCATCACCCCCAGCCCTGCAATGCCCTTGCTCATCACCCCCAAATCTTACTGATGGGGCTGATGGGGGCCAGCAGCACCAGCTCTCTCAGTCACCATCCCACAGCTAGGGGTTTGTAGGGCACAGAGAGGCAGGCAGGGATGATCCTCAGCCCAGGAACATCCTCAGTATGTTCAGATGACTCCTCTGAAGCTCCCAAAAAATCCACTCTCAGCACCCAGTGACAGCCCACAAGGCAAACACGCAGAACACCAGGCAACCACCTGGGCTCACGGGGCAGCCCAGCTTACACTGGATGTGTTTGGGTGCAAGCTCCCATGGGAAAAAAAGGGAGGCTTGTTGTGGCATAGCAGAGCTCGGTGTGGGCACAGCTTCTCCAGCTTGGCTTTTGGGGTGTAGGGGATTTCAGCCTCACGCTGGAGAGTTGCTCAGGGTGCTGTTCGTGCAGCCTAAAGGGCCGGGAGGTGTTGGAGCCTTGGCTGAGCCCTGACCATGTCCCTTGCTTGCCCCCCCAGCTCTGCAGACCCTGATCCCCACGGGAGGAACACCTTCACCGCCTGACCGGAGCGCCGCAGCCCACGTGGTGCCAGTGGCTGATGCTTGAGCCCCCTCTGAAGATGCTGCCAGCTTCCCGTGAGCTTCTCCCACTCCTCCGTGGCATCCTTCGGGCCAGCTGCCCGAACCCCCCTGCCCACGGCTGCCCACGCTCCTGCTCCCTCAGCTGGGGCACATGGCAGCAGTGGGGTTGGGTGGGCTCGAGCAGCAGCTGGCAGGAGGACAGCAGCTTGCAGCCAGCGTGCAGCAGCACCCACTTCTGCGAGCCAGCGCTTCCCATCGCCCCTCTCTGCGCTTCCATAGCACCCCTCGCGCCCCTGCCGCTTTGCAATGTATTTCGTGGCTTATTTGTGGCATTGCAATAAAGC